>VSDK01008992.1:131199-141528 GCA_009767595.1 Symbiodinium kawagutii | reverse complement strand
TAGTACTCGATGATTGTTTGCTTGACTTGTGCGTACGTTGGGTTGGTGCCTGATTGTAGCTGTAGGTGTTGTTGTAGTGCTCCTGTTGTCTCATTGAGTAGAATTGCTGTCTTGACTGCTCCTGGTAGTTGTTGATTGTTGTCTCGCTCGTAGCGGGAGACATCGTACTCCCATGCTGCGAAGCTCTCCTCGAAATTGTTTGGGTCGAGTGTTGGTTTGAGGACCTTTGTCAAGAATCCTATTGATCTTGGTCCTGTGGGAATTGCAAATCGTAGTGTGAGTTGTCTGTAGATTTCAAAGCCGATTGTTCGTTGGAATTGTCTGACCACTGTTGCTGCTGGGCCAGTTGTTACGCTCACCAGAATGTACTTCAGGTCATTGCTCAACCTGATGTGTTTTTCTCCTTCCTCTATTGTTGTTGCTGCTGCTCGTAGTTGTGCTTCTGTGAGCTCTTGTTGTGCTGCTTGTGATGCTTCCAAGAGTCGAGGGAAGTCAGGGTCTTGTAGTCCTAGGAAGGCATTGAATTTGAATTGCCATTCCTCGAATTGACCGTAGTCGCCATTGTAGATTGGTGGTCTGAGCTTGTATCTGCTTGCTGCTCCAAGTTGTTGTGCTAGGTCCACTTCTTGTGGTGGATCTTCTGCCATTGTGTTGTTGTCTCGTTGCTGCAGTGCTCTCCTATTGTAGGGTCAAGGCACTCTCTCTTGTTGTAGTAGTGTGTTGTATTGTTGCGCAGTGTTGTGCTGTAGCTTTGAGCTCCCCCGGTATTGTCGTCACCAGGTTCCTAGCTCCGCTACCATGTAAAGTTTCATTGTTCTTTGTATGATCTTGTATCCCTGATTGTCACTCAATTGTTCCCTGCACGCACTTGTGACTCTGTTCTTTTTGTCCTTGAGCCAAAGCCATTGTTGAGGCTTTGTGACTGTGCCGTGGTATTGTACAACTATGCCATGTACATTGTAGGACATTGTATCTTAACAGGATAGATGGATGGATGGATGGATGGATGGATGAAATGATGGATGGATGGATGGATGGATGGATGGATAGGTAGGTAGATAAATAGCAGTAGACAGGTGAAGCCAGTCATTGATGGTACTTTTACGGGCAAACACCCCAGTTTGCCCGCGCCTCTGTCGTCAGCGTCTTGGAACGTCAAAAAACATTGGTTTTTACGGGACAAAATGCACATGTGTGACATGAAGCGTATCTTGACGGCGCGCGCAGGTCCTTGACCTGTGTTTTGCTTGCATTCTGGAGACATACAACCCTAAAACCCTAAAACCATAAACCCTAAAACCCTAAACTATAAACCCTAAAAAGCTAAACCGTAAAACCAAAAACCTAAAAACCTCTTAGAAAAACGATAAAACCTTGAAACCATAAACCCTTAAACCCTAAAACCATAAACCCTAAAACCCTAAAACTATAAGCCATAAACTATTACGCGCAAACCCCCTGGTCGCCCTGTGGGCGAACTGGGGGGTTTGCGCGTACTTTTAGGACCTGTAGCGATATAGACAAAGATAAGAGTGAATTAGATTAGATTAGATTAGATTAGATTAGATTGGATTGAATAGATGGACATAATGCACGCATATATGACTAGTGTGTACTAGTCAGCGTGCAATAGTTTACATACCTAAGTATGTGCAATTTATTGTATCAATGTAATTCTAGGAACATATTCAGCATGGAAGGAATGATCATAAATAGTTATATGTGCCTGTATGCAGATACATGCATATACATTGAAATAATCGTATAATCTAAACTGATCTCAAACTGCATCCGCACACAAACATGTTGGAGGGGTTCATTCAATACCGGAGGACGCGACATTTTCCTGGGATCACGCGGCGGGATAAACATGTCATGTGGCACCAAGTCAGCACACCATGGTTTCCCATACCAAGACTCGCCACAAGATGCGGAAAGAACTGGGATGTATGTACTATTGGTTACGTTACATATATGATTTTACGTATATGACCAGTGGTACACCATTGATACTTTGCATCTGGATAACTGGTCGTAACTGGGAGAATACATGGGTAAGATTTCAGTCCGTGGGACATAAGCTGTGCCAAAGCTGTTGCCTGTGAAACAACACCATGTCAACGCAGGTCAAGTTTCATGACTGCTTGCTTGTACGAAAAAGGAGGCCATCTGGTCAACAATGCGCTCCGAACCCCAAGCTAGTTGACGACACGTCTACCATTTTCCACTGGTGAATATGGTAGTCACATCAGCAAATTTCTGCAAGATTAGCAACTCTTTTGAGCACACTATCATGAACTATTCCATTTTGGGATGCTGACGATGCATTCAAGGTTTCAAAACATCCCATTTGACTTTTTGGCTCTTCTTTCCACAGTGTTTTTCTTGCGATCCATAGTCCCCTTGCTGCCCCGTAAAGCCTGGAATCGAGGTGGGACTCTTTGGAGAGATGAGTCTAGGCTGACTTTTCAGGCAGCCAACTAACCAAGAAACAAAATGACCGGGCCGCCACTGGTGAACTAAGCAGCCATGCAGCCAACCCCCAAGCGAACCCAAGCGAAACCCATGTATGATTCGTGCTGAGATGCGGTGACGCCGTTGTTCGAAGTGCTTCCACCCAGCCTCTCCTGCAAAACAGCTGGCCCTCAGAAAGTGCAAAAAAGGGGCAGCTGTGGAGTTGTGTTGATGCCTCAAATGGTAAGCATTGTTTGAGATTCAACAAGCAAAGAGATGTAAACTCCTGACGGAGAGCCACCTGTAAGCATGCGAGGAGCATCGAGAAAAAACTTGAGCAGAACTCATGAGGACCTTTCTTGTTTGATCAACGGATGGAAACTCACAACAAATGCGACGATATTCAACGGACAAAATCCCGCATGATGTCCTGCCATTTGAAATGAAACATTTGCCAGTTGCTGATTGCTGGCTGGTTAGTTGCGCCATCAAACTAATGTAAGTTAATCAACCAACCATTTTCCATTTTCCATGCTGCTTGCGAACCCGGTCTAGACAGCGCCCGCCCAACTTAATCAACCAACCATCCCAAATATTGCGGAAAATAAACATCTCAAAAAAACATCTGGGTCAGAACTTCCACCAGCAACACCATCTGCCGCACTCTGCCTTGACCTCCATCGCGTTTTACCCTGAGGCAAGGCGAAGCGCGCTAGAATGCTGAGAGATTCAGAGGGAAGTTGCGCCACGTAGTTATGCACTTGCATCTGGGTATGCCCAACCATCCCAAACATCTAAGCTTCCATTCATGGGAGTACCCCTGGGTCAAAACAGCTGCATGACTAGCCCAATCTGTCGGACGCTAAAAGAATTTCGGTTGATGGAGCTGGAAAGGTTCTTGGGGGCTTAGGGGCGTTGATGATCACCAAGCAACGCAACAATTGTCAATCAATGATTGCCTAACAATGGTGGTGAATACTGGTCAAGAATGATTCGTATCAATCATAGGTCAAATGATCTGTATTAATTAACGTTCATGATTTTTGTGCCATTCATTGTCGCAGTGGATGAGCATCCAAAATGGTACTCCACGGATTCATACATGGGAGTGTTCACAATGAATATCAACACATACAAGCAGCATGAGCAGAAGCAGTTCCTTCCCCACGTCAAATGCCAAACAGGCCAAGGGATCCACAAATCGAGGCACGAGACCCGAGGTAACGCTGGACCTCCCAAGGTTCATTTGGTCGCTCAACCTGCGCCTGCGGTGGCGTTTTTCCTCGAGGTCGATGCTTCTCCACGGTTGAGCCACTACATGTTTCACTACAATATGGCTCTGGGTTAAGCGACCAATAGTAGCTGGTTAATAATTAATAATAGGGGATGATCAGTAACAATTAAAGGGGATACGTACCAACTATATGGCTATGGGTCAAGCACTGAACCAAGCAATTGATGGGGAGAATCACCAACAATTTTATATAGGGAAAACTTGCTGGTGAATGATGGGGGAACCAGGGGGACTCGCCGGGTGAACTGACCCAATAGCTTAGCCACTTGGATGATCATCCCACTTAGTAACTGGTTAGCAACCATGGTTATATATGAGTAACTGGATAGTAACCATGGTTATATGCTATTTATCAAGGATATAACCCACAAAAAGGGCAGTTACTAAGTGGGATGATCATCCAAGCACCCACCTTCCCGTCCAAAGCTAGGATAACGATCACAGACCCACAGCTGCCATCTTCACCAGTGCTGCCACCAATGCCTCGCCTGAGTCGAGGGCTCTGCGGGCTTGCCATGGCGTGGCCACATCTAAGATACCATTGGAATCATCAAGAATGGACGTGCCCTGTGTTGATCCGATGTGTTTGCTTCAAATCGACTTCAAGGGTGATGATCAAACATTGGGGAAATCAAAAACAAACAACTTATGACAACTTCATTCCGGGGAATCAACAAATCAAATCAACAATTTCAAGGTATTTCAGTGAGAGCTCTGGTTTGTTGAGAATCCTGGGAGTTCTACTCTGTGGTTTATCATGATCAGCTGGAAGAAGCACTACTTGATCCCGATGAGCAAGCGGGCCGACAGGACACCAGTCAAAGCATTAGTATCCGAAGAGCTGTATTTTTGCCGGAGTTGTGATGTCTGTATACGATTCTAGTTTGAAAAAACATTGCGTCCAAAATACAATTTGCTTTGCTGCAATAGTTGGGTAATAGTCACCTGTTGCGAAAAATACTTGCCAATAATACAACTGTAGTAATACTATCATGACAATGGATCTTATAGTAACATATGCATATTACCCAGATACTCCATGTATGGTATATTTGCCTACATTTAAACAGGCCCACATGTAGGTAAATGTACCACGCATGGAGTGTCTGGGTTAAGATTACAATGGTGCATATGGTACTTTTAAATTATCCATCCAGTATAGTCATTAAATTAAATCCAATTAAATTTATAGGGATAAAATATTGTATGATCCATATGTGTTTTAAGTTTTAAAAACATGGATCTTCATGGCTTGGCAGCAAGCTGTGACAAAAGAGATTCGCACCAGAGTTGCGGATCGGACGCATCCAGGATCCGATCATCGTGTTGAACCAAGGATCAATTTCTGGAAGTGAACATGTGTTCGTATACATATGGATAGTAGTGAAATATGGTTATTTAACAATATGTACACTAAATACAATGGTGAAATGATCACCAGTAATTGGTTAAGGGGGATATATAAGTAAAAGGGATTTCACTTCCGAGTAATAGGGATTTCTTTCTGGAAGTGAAATTTTGACATTAGTGAAATTGTCATTGGAAATTGAAATTACAGTTGATACCAGCAATATTATTCAGTAAACATATTTTAAAATAGTAGTGTTTTTTTTCTTATTAGTGAAATTATTATCAACAATTGGTTGATCAAAATTATACTTAGACATTAGCTGGCTAAATAGAAATAATAATCACCAATGGTCAATTATAATGAATATATATATATATACAGGTAAAACAAACTGGAAAAATAATGGTAGGTCAACTACTACATTTATAACCAATGGTCGTTCCAAGTATCAAAGCGGTTGATAGATGTTTTTGTCAATTATATCGAACCAGAACTAATTAGTTGATTGATTTAAATGTAATGTTAGAACTGACTGGCACTTAGTACAGGCATTCCAAAGAAAATCGACCATATCCAGTCTCTAGGTTGGCATGCACTCAATGTCTTTTCTTTTTTACTCTGCGAAGGCCCGCATTTGGCACAGGCAGCAAAGAGAGTGCGAGATTGGAGACGGTTCATTGATGATAGTGGAACCATGTGCAGAAAAATGTATGTTCTCTTCACCTGGCTATGGGTCAGTTCACCCTGTACCCCTGGTTCCCCCATCATTCACCATTCTTTTCCTTAAAAAGCTGTTGGTGATTATCCCCCATAAATGTTGGTTGATCAACTGCTTGACGCATAGCCACCTATTAAAAACCTCATTGACTTGATCCAGCCCTGGACCGACCGAAATAAAACAACCCTTGATCTGGCTATGTTCATCTATGTCCATGGATTCCCGCGGTAGTGTGAAGTATTCACAAGCGTCTTCAAGATGCATCAAGTCAGTTCAATCATTTCCCTTTCATTGGAAGGACTGGGACCTCTAGGTGGATGAAGGCCTGAAGGGCACTTATTTTGGGGAGTTCTTGAAATAGGGAACGGCCCAAGTTATTGTGGGGTTATTGCTATAGATGACTATATATCATATAAAGGATGATAACTGGGGTCCCCAATTTTGAGAAATACCCATTCTGTTTCCATTTGGATTTCCAGCAATGAACGTTTGGATCGCTGACGCACTCCTCTTCAAATCAAGGGATTCTAAGTACATTCGCGCAAGTGAATTCGTCAACAATGTGTGGCAGCGCATGGCGACTGATGTGTGTGCGTGTGTGTGATATCAAGCACTGCTGGGACATGTTGATTCTCCATTCTTCTTCTGTGCGTGTGCTGTACAAATTGTCTGTAAAGTGTACTTCAAACCTAGACCGTGGTCTGAGCAGAATGGAAAACCAGGACTGTGAATCAATGATTTGACTCAAGGTTGGAGGCTATCTCATGATCAAATAAAAAATACACACTGTTGCTTTTGTCGCGAATGTGGGACATTCATGTCCATTCCTCATTTGGTGGTTTCTAAAAATAGGGAGCTCCAAATCATCCAATATTAGAAGTGTTTGATGTTTTTGGCAGTAAGCCAATCCTATTTTGGGTCTCCAGTTTTGAGAAACTGCCATTTGGGATGACTGGTTGGTGGTTTTGATCCCTATGAAAATATTAGTCAACCAAACATTTGTTAATCATTACTGGTGAAAATAAAAAATGTTTAAAACCACCAGCCAAATGAGCTCCATTCCTTTTCTTTCACAACCACGAACTGATGTCCTATCCAACTGCCAGTTGCCCGAGTCAAGAACCAGCTGATCGTTTACCTTTTGTTGTTAGCCGCGTGCCCATGGTTTGAGGCTTCTTAATGGATTTATACGGGATTATAATGGCTATATAATACTGGTTTATGATGGTTAATACTAGAGTCGTTGGTCCTATACTTGCTATTGGGGCTGTGGATAGGATCTTTTGGGGTTCCCAACGGTACCGCTCTCCTTTTTGCGTTAATGGTTTTGTTTTGTCGGATACTTGACAGCAACAACACCAACAACGATATGCTTAACCTATGTGTAATGACCATCGCGTACCTTGATCCTTCACTTCTGAACTTATTCGAGGATTGCCATGACATGGTGCGCATGTCCCCACAATCATGATCATGCTTAACCACATTTGAGAACGTACCATCCTTTGATTCCGAGCTTCCGAATGTTTCTGCTAACAAGGATAGTTAGTTTATGTCCTAGTGATCAGAGAATGGTCTTTATAAGCCGCAATCCGTGCATATCCTACGATTCCATATGATTCCTACGGTGACTAGCAGAAACATCTGCGGTTTCTGATCTACGCCGCGTCACGCGCCGAAAGTCACGCCGCCACAGGAGCCGGCCCGCCGCTTGTTGCGTCCGCGCCGGCCGCGGCCGTGATCTCACGAATCTTGGCCTCAGGTCAGGTTGGTGATGGCAGCTTCAAGCCATGGTGCCGGCATCCGGAAGTGACAATGAAGGAAATTGATGGTGGTGGTGCACCCCCACGGCTTGTAACTGATTAACTAAACCACGCTTCAGGGTTATGAGCTACCTCATAGGTTTCATAACCATATGCTTATTTCCCAGCTGTAATCGCATGTAACCGCAACTGCACATCTAAGTGGTGGTAGTGGCTTTTATACCCTGTAAGTAATGCGACTGTAACAATGCTTCATGACTTTAACTCCAAAATCTCGCGCTGCCAAGACTTTCTTCCCTCAATCTCGCGCTGAACAGTGACTGTCAAAGGACATCGTGAACGGTGATTCTGTCGCGATCCCTCTGTTTGGCCACAAGGTGACCAACCAAGCAAAGTACCAAAGTACCACAACGGGGCGGTGAGCTTAACAACAGTGAGTAGTCGCATGGTTACTAGATTGCAATGGTGGTACTGCTATATACTGCTTAGCCCCTGGAAAACAGAGCTGGGCACAGAAAATCCAGTACTTGTCATGGTGTACCTCAGAAAATGGGTGATTTTGAGCTTTGCTGTTGACGCGTTGGTTTTCCCCCACTATTAACCATTGTTAATGGCTATCAACCCGTAAAAAATCATATAAAACTGGTGAAAACCACCAGAAAGCGTTCATGAATGTGGGTCATCCAACGGCCATCTATGGCCATCCTTCCGCCAAGTCGCCAAATTGCTGCGTCGGCCACGCAAATGTCCAGCACCTTCTCCTCGAGCACGTAGTTGCCTGGTCAGGTTGGCGGCGCCAGGTGGACTCGTTCGCCGCAGCATCGTTAGTTCGGTGCCAGATTCGCTCTGGATAGATTTGGGTGTTTCTCAAGTCATAGGGGTACCCCTAAATCATCCACTAGTAATTGGTTATAGTCATAAACCAACCAGTTTTGAAGTTCCATATTTTGAGAAACCACCATTTGATACTCATGGATCCATGGATCCATTCTAGTCTTTGGGGCAGCCAGCTTCATGTGATGGTTTTTGGGGATCCCATAATTATCCTGGCGACGGTCACAGTTGGCCTCTCGCGATCTGATGGTTGCCACTGCCATCCTCAGGCGTTGCCACAGTGGAAATCATTTCAGACCCTGGGTCTGTTCGAGCTACAGGTATATATGATGCAAGCAGAGTGAACATGAGAAGCATCCAACAACATCATTTTATGGGATTCTGCTCCAGTTGTGGGAATATGGTTAATCTTTCGTACAGAAACAATAATTGGAGCAGGTTTTAGCAAACAAAAACATTCTCTTTTTGGCAAGTCAATCAATGATAAGCCATCATCATCTGGTTGGGACCTTGAACTTGCCTCCACTACTCCACTGCGCAAGTCAACCCACCAACCATAGCTGGTACAGTAACACATTTGGGAAAATAAAACATGTTTGAACCACCAACCAAATGATGGCTGATAATAATTTACAAATGGTGGACATCAACCACTGGATGGTTGTGACAGTTGATCAACGGAAACTGAGGAGCCTGATACAAAGCTGCTGCAGGGTAGGCATATATTGGGAATTGTCAAGCACATCCAATAAATACAAACACAGCCCTTCATCATGTGACATGATTTGATTAGAGCAAATGGGTATGAGTCAAAATAGGGTAACCAATGACCCACCAAAGCCAAAGATCATTTTACGAATGGGATCCATTGCTTGACCGGGGGTACCACTATGGCTTGGCACATACCCAAATCATGATTCTAGATATCCGGGGAACTGATAGTATTCACTGTGATTGCCGCCGCAAACCGTCTGAATCCATATCTTCAAATGTGACACACCCAACAGCCGCAACAGGATCCCCAGAACATCCACCGGCAGAACAACCTGGGTTCGATCTTCAGGCTTTTGCACCTTCAAGACCTGTTGAACTCTAGGACTCTAAGTGTAGGATACGCAACCTCAAAAATGGAAGATTGATTGGAAGAATTTCCGTTGACTTCCCAACAAATCATTGTGAGTAAAATGCCACACCCATAAAGCCCAGAACAGGCAACTTTCCATCCACAAACCGTCCAGCATATTTGACAAATGTTCTTTGTCATGCAACCCCTCTAAGCCTTGCTTCACCACTTGCAACGACGAATGTTCTTCAATGTTAAACCTCAAAGCTAATCCAAACCAACTGGTCAACTTATCCAATGTTCTTCAATGTTATCAGGAAACTGGCCACTTCAAAATCACGACGTGGCTAATCCTAATCCTAATCCGTGCAATCCACGTTTTGGAGGGTAATCCTTCTAATCCGCAATCCCCCGGTGGATTACGACTAATTTGGGGGTTATTCCTGTCTCGCCCAAAGACGACAATACATTCCGAGGCAAAACATTTGTTCCGGTTCGGTTACGCGGATTAGTCCCCGAACGTGCAACAACGGCTCGGACTACAGCTTTCGAAGGTTATTTCCGGGCATACTGGAAAAGGGATTTTTCTCTTGAGAACTATTGAGACAAGGCCGCCACAGACTCCACCTGAAAAACCCGCAGGGGAAGCAATAGGTGGGGAACCCTCTTGCAAAGCTAGTAAACCCCAAACGTGCAACAGAGGCTCGGACTACAGCTTTCGGGGGTTATGTCCGGGCATACTGAAGAAGGGATTTTTCTTTTGAGAACTACTGAGACAAGGCCTCCACGGACTCCACCTGAAAAGCCCGCAGGAGTAGCAAAAAGTGGGGAACCTACAAGCCAAGCAAATAA
>VSDK01008992.1:108384-119979 GCA_009767595.1 Symbiodinium kawagutii | reverse complement strand
TACTACTACTACTACTACTACTACTACTACTACTACTACTACTACTACTACTACTACTACTACTACGACTAAAAACAAAAACAAATCAGCAACAAAGAACAATATAAAACAACAAAAGAAACAGCAACAAGCAATCACCCACAGCACCCACAAGCGCCACGAGCAACACCAATGACAGGTGTAAGCTTAGCTGAATACCTAGGGGATGTACGTACAACATAAGCAAACATATGCATTCAAACATATAATCTGAGTCTGTAGCTTGATTGCCACCACACTCTGTAGCTTGATTGCCACCACGCACCAAGCCAAACCCATGCTAACTCTAGGCCAATGTCACAGGACTGCTGTCCTCTCGTTGTGCCATCCTCTGCAAATAGGCACCCAGCAAAACCCGTAGGATGCGAAGCTCACGCACCAGTTCTTCAGGACCAGACTTGATTCATGTCCACAGTTTGAATGCTCAAACTTACAGTCCCTCGAGCAGAACTGTGAAATGCATGGAATCACATGGTCGGTGTGCTCAGTATGCATGGCATGCCCCAGTGTGGATGAAACCAGCACTAAATGCTCAAGAACTTCAACCATCTGCAGTCGTTGAGCCAAGTCGTGCCGGCGAATTTGCTGCAAACCAAGCTGGGGAAACAAAAAACGGCGTCGTCTCGTCACGTCGCTGGGTCATAGGACTTCCGGTGAGATGATGATGATGATGATGATGATGATGATGATGATGATGATGATGATGATCATGATGATCATGATCAGATATGGTTTCAACAGTGGTGACAGTGATGAACATGATGACGTCTGGTGCATGTGTGCTGATAACCAAGAACAACCAACAATGATAGGGCTATGCCAACACATCTGGCATTGTCATACTAGAACAGCATCACCTACCCCTATTCAAAGACGTTGTTCGACGATGGTATCCACAACAGTACCTCTGTCCACTGTGGCGATATATACGAATGACAAGAAGCAACCAAAGTGGGGATCATAACAAACAACACTCGGGGTTGACAACTGACGAACACAAAGAAAGATATGAACTCTTCATCATTGCAAAAAAAACAGTAGCCATCAATAACCAGATTTTGTTAATCATCATTCACTATCATTAAACCATCATTCAAGCCACCAGCAACTGTAAACGGACGAACCGCTGACATTACAACATCATTGCAATGAGAACTGTCTCGCTATCCTTAAAGGATCCTGATTGGTAGGGATGACACATACAGAATCCAAGTTGGACCAAGCATTGACTATCAACACAATCTGCTGGGTTCATGATAGTCAATGCTGGTCAATGATGGTTGATCCTGGGTCACTCATGGCTGTTGATTTGTCAACCATGGTTGATGATGACTTATTAGTGGTACATCCCGCTAAACATATCCATGAAAAATCTTGCAGACTTGGCGTAGCTGGTGGCTGCACTTGATGACTTTCACTACACCATGACTCAGCACGACACAGGAGTTTCACTAGTGTAGATCACTATCAGTAGTATCATGGATCAAGAGTTGATCAATTTAGTGAAGCTCAATTCTATAGTTGAAACCCATTTTTAGGGATGAAGAGTTTCATGGTAGATCAAGAGTTTCATGGTAGATCACCCTTCTGCTGCTTTCCCAGTAGATTTCCATACAAGGGAAACATGTCAACCAGGCCATGCCATCCCAATGGCCTGGCCTCACGTTAAAGGCGCGGCCACAACAGGCCGCCACCACGTTGAGATGCCTTCTCCAAGTCATTTAAGATATCAAGCATGATTATCAAATGTTGAATATCATCATTGACTTGGAGATTTGTTAGCAAATTGGCTGATACGATCATTTGTTAGCACTTTGGCTGATTCAGCATTGTTATCCATATCAGCCAAATTGCTAACAATATCGTTATTACCAAACCAGTCATATCATCAATGATCAATGATGATATCGTCATAATCTATATCATCATTCATGATGTTGTCTGACCATATATTAACGACATATGAACCATAACATCAACCATAACATCAACCATATCACCAACATTCTTCAACCATAACCATATGTTAACCATGCTGGTTGAGTCCTTCATGATATCACCCACCACCATGACTCGATATCAACCCTTGCTAGTGAGGCCGTGGCTACTGAACTCCCCTGGCACGGCGACGACCCTCTTTTTAGGGACCGCAGGGAACAAGCTGCGGTTCCGGCTTCACATGACAGGAGACATGGATGGCAACACTGTAACACAAGTTAAGATATTACTTAATAAACTCTTACGAATGGCAACTGATATTCATACTAAAAATATTTGATTAATAATATTCTTACTATATCACTTAATATAGATTCATATTAATTCTGGCAACTGATATTTGATAATGTACTTACTCTGAGTTACACATGTTGAACATGAAGTAGATACATGACATTGATGCATACACAAAAATAACAAATTGCTTACACGATTTATGCAAAAAAACATGTATATTACCTCATGTAAAATGCTTTGATACATGCATCTAAGCTTTCAACATACCATAATCCATAAATATTTGTAAGAATTAAATAGTTATATACCATAAATCATAAATACCATGCATAGCTATCTATGATACCATATATACCTCATGTCAGCTTTCAACATACCATAGCCATTTCCTGTCGCTAGCTCCTGCGGACGTCCTTCGCCTCACGTCGCGCGGCTCGCTCGGTTGCTCCACGGACACGGTGCTGCGGCGCCGACTCTGCGGGCGTCCTGGTGAACGCTACGCGAGGAGCAGGGCCGTTGTAGGGCAAGCGAAGCAGAAAAAATGGTGGCAACCAAACATGACAAGGTGAAGGATTGCTAAGTGACCAAATCATGATTAACATCATGATGTGGTTTCTAGATGCTATTTTGTTGATTAATCAAGATGTGTTGTTTTGTTGATTAACATCATGTGGTTGCTAGACCATGAAACATCAACATGAGTCCAATGATTTCAGATAGCATGGTTGGGGTGGCCGAAGCATGATGTCACGAGCGTCCTGTGTATCAATCCTCTGCATTCCAGACGTGTGAAGTACATACAGCTCTTGCAACCATCATCAACAAATATCAACAATGGTTGAGACAAACAAACTAGACAGAAGTAAGAATTCAATCATCATACATTATATACCGTGCGAATCAGTAGAACTTTACACTTGCCCCTCAAAAAGAAAGGTATGATTGCTATACAAGGCATCATCTCAAAAGAAAGTTTTCAACCTCTCAAGTTAGAACAGTGTTTTCTTCAATAATGTCATGAAGTTGGGCAAATCATCGCAAATCGTTGTTTCACCAAGTTCTTTACCCAGCGTGACTACAAACATCAGACCTGGAGAGAAGGTTGTTGATCCACCCTCAAACACTCAATGACCAATACAACTATACTCATTGTTTGGGTTGATAGGGGGGTCCAAACTAGGCGCACCAAATGAGCCATCATTTGACGGGTCAAATAGGTTTGATCACCTCAGTTTTGGAGGCTGATTCATCAGCATTATATATAGTTCGCCAGTAGTGATCACTGCCAAAAGTCGAGAGAGAGAGAGAGAGAGTCATATCGGTTTGCAATTCGTGGGAGGGATGTTCAACGAATCATTTCAACCAGGCAAAAAAAAAGTCGAAGACTTTTGACCAAGAAAGCATCTGACCAACGACTGACAGAAAACTCCTGAAAACAGTGGTTCCACTGCTACAAACCTCCCCGTTGTGTCCGTCCTTGAAGTCAGACCATTCCCGCGAGCAGCGGCTGGAGGCCAAGCTCAACCCCAGAAAGCGGCGTATCGCTCAGGGTTCTCCTCGCTGCACGGCGCAGCATCAATTCTGCTTGCAGTTCTGCTCACCATTGTTCAATGGCAAAAAATGGAAAGAAAAACATCAACAGAACAACTTTCACTGTTTTTTTTTATTTTCTTTTAGATTGTTTAGATTGTTTAGATTGTTTAGATTTTTTAAGATGTATGTGAACAATTTTCACTGATTCTGTTCTGTTTCCCAGTGATTTATGCGGTGAAGTATGGCCAAGTACCAAGTCATAGGTGCCGCTGGCTGTCTATCTCAGTTTCTTGGTTGAATTCCTATCATCTCAAGCTGTGAAGAAGCTGTGATTTGATGGGAACTGCCGCACGGAAGCAATCATCGATGGGGCACTAACAGAGGCTGATGGGTTCAGTTCGCGTCATGGCGTAGCCCCAGTCATCACTCTTGTGGTTTCCCTATCATGCTGAACTGAACAGCTGGATGGTGAGGGTAGGTACCACCATGGCGAGCTCGACAAATCCTTATGGTGACTCAACCCAAAAATCAGACTGTTGGGAGGCTTTGAGAGTTCATGGCACCTCAATATCGGTGCATGTCTTACTACCTGTGTGCCGTTTTCCGTGACTTTTCGGGCCTACGGGCCTTGTTGTGTTCTAAGGATATCTACTTGCGACCCGTGTCGCGGATTCTTGTTGTCTGATTGCAATCTATATTATGCTGATCTCTATACCTGTGCAACTTGTGGTTTTCTATCAAAGTAGCTTTGCAACCTATGATATGCAAATCTCATTGGTGGTTTCAACCCCTACAATGAATATTAGTCAACCAACCAACGTTTTGGTAATACACACGGGAAAATAGAAAATGTTTGAAAACACCACTCAATACTTTTGGGACTTGCTGCTTTCTATGCAATTCAGAATCCTTTAGATCTGTTCCACGACCTCTGGGAATTTCCCTGGAAATCTGCGTACCATCTCTGCCAGATATGCTTATTTGGGGGGTTCTCCAAATAGGGAACCCTCAAAAATGGTTGGTTTATTACAACAATAGGGAAACCCTATAGTTTGATGACTTGTAGGTTTCCCTATTTTGAAAAACCACCCTTTCTCAGGACGTTAAAGTGTTTTGAAACTGTGCTGGCGTTCCACTGTGATTTCAGTTGGAAAAATGCAGTTGAAGAAGCAAAAGGCGTTATGAAACTCAGCACTTCCGTTGCATTTCCACTGAGAAAACCCCACACAAACAGGAACACAGCATGCTGAGCGAACTTTGAAACTTGGCTATGAAAAAAAACACATACGTCGTAGGACATTCCAAGTGATGATCACTTAGAATCATTCGGAAACAGCCAATGCAACCAAGCACCTTAGTAAACAGAAACACAAACCATGCAACCTTCCGGGAAGAACAGCTCGACACAGCGGATCAATCCACGACGTGCACCGCCCAGCCAGGCGCCTGAAGAGCCCAGGGCACATGACACTTCTCCAGGTCCAGCTTGGATGGCGTGCCCTGAACAGTTTCTGAAGCCAGAAGGGTGCCCCAACAAAGGTTGACTTCTTGCTAAGAATCATTACAGGGGCGCAAGAATAGGTTCGTTTCTCACTGTTGGTTTCTCACTTAAGTAATTCATGGATGATTCGGGGTTTCCCCTATTTGCAGAAACCATCATATCATGGGCTGGCCACCCGATGTGCTCAGCCCTTCCAACGGGTAGAATTGTTTTCGAGCTTACTGACACAGCGCTACATCTCTACCTCAGGGATGAAAAACCCACGGTTTCCCCAAAAGTCATGGTGTCTTAAACACCTTGTCTGGTTGGTGGTTTCAACCCATGTGAAAAGTATGAGTCAATCATCCTCCACCGTCAGCGCACGTCCACGCTGCACCCCACCCCCTTCCGCGGGCAGGATGGTCACCTAAGCACACAGCCTAGTCTAAGTTGAGGGTGAATTAATCCCAAAAATCAAAATCCCACTGGCTGAGGGCTTGGCAAAGATGATAATGAACGAATGATACACAAAGGCACTTGAGGGCATGCACATTTGGATGTGCCACCGCCCCGGAAAGGAATCCAGCTGGGTGTGTCTTGCCATTGCTTAAGGTGTTGGTGCGCACCGCACCTGGTACCAAGGGTTGCTTTACATGCTTGAAAGAAGTGTTGATCGCATTCCTAACCATAGTTGCGTAAGTTTTGGGGTTCTGCGGTACACCAACAAGACGAAGTCCATTATACCTAAGATGAAATGCAAGCTCCATGAATGAAGTCGCTCCGTCATCAACGAGGGCCCACCGCATGTTACACAAGGCATCAGTTATAGCAATCCAGTTTTCGAGAGAAAGTTGGGCAGGCAACTTGCAGTTGCTTGGTCTCTGGAATTTAGTTTGCCAACCAAAAGTGTATCTAGATGGGTCCCATGTCCATTTCGGTAGGAGTTGCATGAAATCTTCAAGTGGGGAATGTAAGTTGATGAGCCCCAGCTCACGCACTTGGGTAGTTTCCGTTTCTTCATTTTTGTTTTCACTCACTTCATTTTGTCTGTCGGTTGATATCAGCATTTGGAGCTCGACAAGCCAGTGTTGCCAAGCAGCTGCACCATCAAGACGAAGGTCTAACCTAACATAATCTGGATGGTTGGTCGTTGCTGCCGCCTTGGCATGAATGTCAGCAGCTCTGTTGCACATTATATCTAAGATACATGAGCCAGCGTTATAGGCCATTACGTCAGTTATTTCATGGATGGCATATTCCTCAAAAAGGTGTGCTTTACACCATTGTACAACCAAGGGTTTTTCAGCAAAGGGTTTCCTAAGCAACCACAGTTCAAGGATGAATGACCACCACTGAAAATGGCTCCAGGTATCAAGGATGGCATCGTGTGCAGCTAAGTAATCAACCTGTTGTTTGAGAGTGATACAATCACTGTGAATTACAACCGGGGAGGTTGAGCCAGCAAAGGCGGTTGCAAGGGCAAATAGCTCAGTGCTGTAGCTCGACAAGGCTGGGTGGAAAACCTGTCCAGAAGAAACAAGTTCGGCTGAGTCGTTGACAACAGAGAATCCACCACACATCCACCAAAAGTGGTGGCCATTGGCAACACTGCCATCTGTCCACAAATGCTGGCTAGGGAGAATTTCAGTCCAAATTACTACAGGAATGTCTGAAGGAAGGCTCATGCGGAGCCTTTTGCAAACTCTGTCATGCGGAACTTCTGCAATGCCAAGATTGCCAAAATTTGGCCCTAAATCAGGCAAGGTTGGTTTGCGTTGCAAGAGTTCATGCCCGACACATTCCCTAGTAAGATGGTAGAGTGTTTCCTTGGGGTGATCACAGTATCTACATTTAGGGCTCTCTACAAAACCAGCTGCACACTGTCTGTCCTGTGTGGGAAAACATCCCACCATGGTTGAGTCACGCACAGAACAGAAAGGGATCCCACCGCAGAATTGATCGCGGAATCTGTCAGAGGCAACCATGGTACAGGAAAAATCAAGCATACCTTCAGCTTGCACGATGTCTTTGCGTGAAGGTCTATAGCTATTCTGGTAGCAGTGGTTTCTAGCTAGCTGCTGCAGTATTGGCTTCAGGTCTTTCTTGGTGAGGTCCATGATGGAAATCCAGTCTGAATCACAAAAGCTTAGGAAAAGCCCATCATGCACGGTGATTCCGAAAATGGCACATGCTTGGTGAAAGGTGAAGCACAAACTGGATTGGTGTATTGTTTCAGCCCGATGCATCTCAACCCACATCTGCCGTTGCATGGGTTTTGCAGTTTTGATAAAAGTGCACACATCAATGACCGAGGTGTATGCTCTACTGAGGAAAGGGCAAGTACGGTATGGTTTTGTCATCATTCCAAAAAGAAGGCTTTTTGAACGCCACATTGGTCTATCTTTCCAAATAGCAGCAGCAATGGAGTTGTGCAGGCTATCCAAAGCTTTCTTGGGGATAGGTCCAAGGGAAGGATTAAAGTTAATTTGAGGAATGATTTTAGTGGCAATTATATGCTCCCGGACTACATTGGAGCAAGGGATGGCTTTGATTGCCGCAAGGTCATGACAAATTTTAACTGTTTTTGCCTCAGGCCATTCATACAGTTTGGCTCTTGACAGCATGAGTCTCGTTCCAAGGCATTCAAGTGTGAGCACTGATTTCATGTCCGGGAAATGTCTTTTCATACTCTGTCTGGCTTTGGCACCGGTGGCCCAAGTTTGGCTCTTGTGGGGGTTCGAAACCTGCCCTGTCAACTGATCCCAAAAAAGGCAAACTTTATAGGCTTGGCTCAGTTGGTCAAGTGCGTGATAGCGTCCCCAGATATACACATCATCCACGTATGATCTAGCGGTGAGTAGGTGGAACTTAGAGAGGAGAACACCCCAAACAAGGTTATGCAAGTTGATCGCAACCAAGCTTAAGGAACACCCTTGTATGACACCACAGGGGGTGGTGATGGGCTTATTGGAAATCCACTTACCAAAGCTTGGAAAAGTATGAGTCAATCAACCCTTTGTTAATAAATACTAAGGACAAAACATGTCAATCAAACCACCAGCCAGTTGTCTTCTTCACCAAGAGTGAAGTCATTATCTTCAGCGCTGCGAAGTAGGATCTGAACAGCACCTGAACATGGCGAGTTTTCCATCCTCAAAACTTTCCTATGGTGCACCTGCAAGCGAAAGCACATCAGTTTCAGAAGGGAAAACCACATCTGCGAATAGTGGATTTGCCCCTTCCAGGTATTTCCAGGATAGATTTTCTCCCAGGGCAATGGCCATTCTCATCCATCATGAATCTGCCCGGTGCAAATATATAGCAGATTTTTGCCGACGGTTAGTAACCACTACATTCATGACAGAACCCTACCCTTCCAGTTACCATCACAGTGCAACCAACCCTGAACAACAATGGTAGAAATATGGCACTGGGTCAGTTCACCCTGTACCCACGGTTCCCCTATCATTAACCAGCCGGTTTTGCCTTTGAAATTGTCGGTGAACTCATCTCGCATGAAATTGCTTGCTCAATATTGACTCATGGCCATAAGAACACTTCCAGTTGCTTTCACAGTACAACCAAGCCTGAACAACAATGGTAGAAACCAGCTGGTTACATATAAACAATCCGGGAAGGATAGGGTAAACCATACTACTTGGAAGGATCCGAAGTCTCCTGGGTCCCCATGTCCCCACAGCCGACCACCACACGAGCGTCGCGCCTTCGGTAGAGGACTGCTCCGATGTTCCCACTCCCTCACGATGCTGATGGGGTCATCACCTCAAATTCCCGCTGCAGTGGCGCTAGTGGAGTCAGAAGCATTGCTGGTTGGTGGTTGAACCACCCCTATGAAAAATATGATTGTCAACCAACCAGTTGTTAAAGATTACTATGACTAGGAACAATAAAAAATGTTTAAAACCACCAACCAGATTGAACAGGAACCCAATGGAACCAATATTGACCCTATATGTCATTAACCAATGCCACTACTGAGAAGCAAACATGTCACGCAAGGCGAAGTTTTTTTCATGATAAAATGAGCACTTTGTGGTACCTTCCAGCACCTGATGTTCGAGACATATCCACGTGTTATTGCTTGTTACCCGTCACAAAAGTAACCTATTTCAAACGCTTAATTACCCTCAGCACCTTTTGGGAACCATCGCTGCCAATGGTTGATACTATGAAAAACTAACATGATCCATCCGATAAGTAAACATTGTCACCCGTTGTTGACCATTCTGAAGCATCACTCGTTAGTCGACAAGCCCACTGGCCAGTGACCATCCTGATAGCAACCAGTTCGTCGGTTCACAACACTTGAAGGCCCGACTTTAAGGATCGACCCAGGAGTTTCACAAAGCTAACCACGCTTGACCAGTTTTCAAAACATCACTGCACCTGTATCAACCATGATCAGTCAAGAGTTCCTAGTATCAACCATGATGCATCATGACTTTATCAACTAGTCAAGCGTGGTGATGATCACTAGTATCACCCATGATCAGTCCTGGATGATCACTAGACAAATAGATGATTTGAAGCACTGTCAAACACGATTAAGTACCCTACCCTTTCACTTACGAGTATAGTAGGTAACCAGCGGGTTTCTACCATTGTTCTTTGGGCTTGGTTACCTACTAGAATGGTAACTGGAAGGGTAGGGATACATTAAAATCTGATTCTGGATTCCTCACCAGCAGACCCCCATTCGGAAGGTTTCACTGTACCCATTGAAAAACCTGCAGGGCTCGGTCCTGGCTGCATCGCTGGTCTGTGGTTTCCGCACGGAAGATGGAGAACATCTTCTGAATCTCCTCTGTCCATTGGTTGACCCAAGTTCCAACTACTTGGATGTGCACCCCCACCTGGCAATTTTTCACAAACCATGGTTTCCAGGGGTGATAAGCTATCTTAGAGGGCTTGTAACAATGGTGAGCTAACCCCAGCTGCACATCCAGCCGTAGTATTTCCAAGGCTTTCGACTGGTGATTTCCCTCAAACTCCCAAGAGCGGGTTGACCTGACTTCCAGCGATAGTTTAGTGACCAGTTGCAGGAGGAATTTGCACCGCATATTTTTGGTGCCTGCGATGGATACTGTTCTAAGGGGCAGTGATGCTGGCATATAAAGAATGATGATACAACTCTGGAAAAAATAGTGCTGTGACATGGTAGGAAGGTTTGGTGCTTTAGCAAAATATGGATACCCCCAAGCTGCTGTTGGTTTACAACTAAAGATGGTTCATATCTTGAGAAACACCACTGATTTTGCGCAAGAATGAAACGAGTCACCAAATCAAGAACAATAGCAAGCACAATGACCATAATTGATAATCATATTTGCAGTCGTAGTAACAGCAGCAACCACAAGAACAATTAGTGCAGGTTCCTTAAGACTGGAACATGCTGGGAAAAGAGCCATCACAAAACAAAAGGTAATGGTTCAGAACAATTGATTGCTGGTCAATGCAGCAGCCTGCACCTAAATATACAACACATTGCTGCTAATGGGGGATCAACCTCATTTCACCATAAATATATTAATACTTTGCATAGGTTATCTACTCTCAAAAATGCAGCTGTCATTAGTATGGACCTCCCATGGGTTCCATTCAATCATCCTGCTGATGTTTTTGTGAGCAATACAGTAATTAGATAGTTATCTTCTATTGTTGATCGTATCACTTCCTCTGATTAATATGGCCTATCCCATCTACAATGGCACGCGGTTTGTCTCTTTTTGATGATTAATGTCACACTCTTGTTGGCCGCAATATCTACCCACCCAAATGTAAGTTGATTGATAAGCCATTGAACAAGCCAGTTGTGTCTACCATTAGGCTGTTTGCGACCTAGTTATGTCTATCAGCTTGGCTACTATCCATTAAGACCACCTTGCTCAAACTCGTGTTTACCCTAGCCCTACCCTACCCCCTACCCCCTACCTTACCTCTACCCCTGCCTACCCTACCCCTACCCTACCCCTACCCTACCCCTACCCTGCTAGTTATGTTCACCAATGAATCGCTAACATTTGGGCGCCACAGGGATAGCTAGCTGGTCCTGCTCGGTGACACTGCACGGATTGATCCACTCAGGTAGGATCCTAAGATGCACAGGTCGGGCACCGATGTTTAGCAAATGAATGTTTCCACCCAAGAATACCTAGCGAGCGTATCGACCTAAACCAACACTACCTTGCTTGGTCCCCCAAGACTGAGATGTAACATTTGTGGGCCATGACGACCCAAGGTTAAGCAAACGAATAACGCAGCACTGGGTGAACTAGGTCTTCAGGTTC
>VSDK01008992.1:67549-108374 GCA_009767595.1 Symbiodinium kawagutii | reverse complement strand
TCCCCCAGCCACATCAGTGATTTTGTTGTTATATACACTTTATGTATATCTCCTACGTGTTGTTGGTTGCAAATTGGTGGTATACACAAATGACAAAACACAAAAAAGCGACACAATTACACACTTGAAAATGCATAGATATGATTGTCATGTGTACATAAATTTGAGTGTCCACACTAAGATATGATCTGATATGGAAATAATTTCAAGCATCCACACTAATATATCTTCCATCCGAATGAATCACCACCCAGCACCCAGCAAACTCCGCTGGCCAGGCCGCAAATTTCCGCCTTCGCCGTGTTGCAGGCCCTTAGTCCTAGGAGCGGGTGCAGTGGTACCCCACAGGTCCCCTGGTTACGCTAGCTACCCTCTATGGTGGTCCCGAACCTGTGAGGAAGAAATCACCGCTTTTTATGGGTAAACCAGTTTTGAATACTGGATTTTCCACTTCCAGGTCAGTTTACCAGAGTGTATAAAAAAGGTTGAGAAGGCAAGCAGGTAATCAACCATTGTTGGGAATAACCGGCTCATGACCAAATGGGTAACGGTTAACCCTGGCTATAATCACCAGAAACTGATGGTACGGTATCAACCCCGGTTACAAGTCACCAGTATCATGGTGAATAAATAAAGATTGAGAATTCACCATCATCACAAAGCAATGCCCCCCAAAAGATTATAAGTTAGTCATTTGATTGGCCATTCAACAAGTGAGCTGTCAGCTTGAATTGGAGCCTGTCATCAATTGCTTGCAATAGCATGGAAAGCTAAGAGTGCAGGTGCATATCACGATCAGCTGCGCCGTGATGCAGGGTTCACTGCACACCATCGCATCCACACAAGTCACTAGTCCTGGCATCTGATGTATGCCGCCCCAATTCCTGTACACAACGCTTGCGTTGGATTGATGATTATAGATTCCAAAACATCTTACACGAGGTACATCTGACCATGATCAAGTTGTCTCTTAAGTTGTTTTGATTCAAGTTATATTAAGTCACCACATCTGACCATCGTTGAATCTTGATTTGATTCGTCCCAAAGGTCCAAACAAAAATGGGAGGGGGCCAACTCTCATGGTCCAAGTTCGGCGCAGCAAACTGCGCAAGGCCCAAGGTCGAGAATCATTAAGTCGAAGGCATCGCCAAAGTGCGAGAGGTGCGTGGCACCACCATCGATCATGGCCGTTGACTTGTCTGGGCGGATCAGTCATAAACACAGAGCGAGGAATAGGTGGGCCATGGGGGGCCTTAGCCCAGGCTTGGGAAAAACTCGAAAAAACACATGAACTTCCTCATGTCTGCATCACCATCATGTTGATGCTTGCTTTTTCCCAGTTTCTCATTGCCCAACACGGGTAATAACCTGAGTCGATTATGAAGGTCCTTGGTCCCGGGGGACTTTGGGCGACGTTTCAGTGATACATGTTACGGATGTCAGCTTGTTTTCGCCGCCTCTGCCCGGGGACACCGACAAGTTTCCCACAACCACAGGTCAAAAGTCATGAAAGTTGCATGAAATTCATGAAAATTGATAGAAACTGATCAATTTTAGGGTACTGGTAGGACGTTGATGAACTTACCCAAATTGATTTGGGTCGAGAATTGGGTGTGAAAACTTCATGAAACATGGGGTAGATATACCTACAGGACTGGGTCATGTTAATCTTACAAAGAAATGATAAATGATGTGAAATGTATAGAAAGATCAGATAAGATAAATACAAATGATGAATGACCTTTGCTTATAGGAATCCTATAAGTGATGTATATATATATACAATGCTTAAAGAAAATGCAGATCAACATACCATGCCTGGAGCATCTAGGAATGGTGGGCCCCAAAACATGACTGGATCTCCCGCAGGCTTCAGTGCCCGAACGGCACATGATTAACACATCACCAAATGGCATGGGGAACAAACGCTAAGTGCGTTGAAAGTAACGCCAATGCCGCTGATAATTGGCTAATTGTGGTCACACTTAACCATGGTTCATGACGGTTCACGATGGTTCAGAATGGCTAATGGTGCTTCATGATCGCCAATCATGGCCAATCATGTTTTTTTCTGAGGCTCCTTAACTCAACGTGGTGACCTTCCTCGAAGCCTGTGAACACGAAACACCAAAGGCTTCTGATTTGTGCGGCAGAATTTGTGCCGTTCATCCGTAGTATCCGATGGTATCCCATGGAATCCCGTGGTATCCCATGGTATCCCGTGGTACCATGGTATCCCAGCAAGGTCATGGGAAAATCTACAGGAAAGTCTCAGAGGTGCTGGCAAAGGCGTTCCACGCTGGAAAGTCTCTGACCCTAATGGGTGCCGTCCCAAGATCCCAGTTCTGGAGATCATTGGATCAGTGGCAGTTAACCAACTAATAGTAGCTGGTTAATGGTTAACTTATAGGGGATGATAAGTAACAATTATAGGGGCTACATACCAACTATACGGCTATGGGTCAGGCGAGCTGGGTCAAGCAGTTCACCAACCAATCATGAGGGAAAATAAGCAACAAGTTCATAGGGAAAACAATGGTGAATGATAGGGGAACCAGGGGTCCAGGATTTTGACCCACTGCCATTTAGATTCTATGGTCGATGTTTATGGAGAAGATCCTTCAACAATGGTATTTTAAACTGTCCTGAGGTCACAGATTTATCGTTGTTTATGGATACTTCAGAGTATTGGATCAGTTTCAAATACCCGTGACTTCAAAGGAAAGTTGTGTACTGTTCCCAACGGGGTTTCCCCAAGTGTCCAATAGAATCGATGATTTCCCCATTTCGGGTGCTCCACCAACCAACCCGTCGCTGATCATTTCTGCGACTGGACAGAGTCCAGCCACAAGTCCAAGTCTGGTTGCAGCAGCGGCGTGGCCACCACAAATTCACCCGCTGGTGCCCCCAAATGGCATGCTGGTGGTGTAAATACCGTAATCATAATAACTCATATTACTAGTGTCATTAAACACCAATACGTAGTTTAAACACCAGTAAACACCATAAATATTACAATGGTGGTTTATTAGTGGTTTAATCATCACTCACTAGTAAGGAGAATTGTTCATTACCCGTTTAACTGAATTACCATTCATGCCATGATTAACCAACTAACAAACACTAATTGACTAATGATTACAAGCCATTGTCAATCATGATTGTCGCCATTCTTCAAACCTTTGTGAACAACATCAATACCCTTTCATTCATGGATGATAGAACTTCCAGCATATCATGCAGTATCAACACATCGGATGTGAACCTGATGTGAACTCAAAAGGATCGGGCTAGTCTATCTAGTTGTCTTTTCTTTGTGAACCCAGCTTAACAGAACTCACAAAATACATTCTGGCTTCTGCTCAAAGACAAGTCAAACACATGTTCCAAGAATGGTTTGCCTTCTCTGCAGGTTTGTACTCCGAGTCTCATACTGTATTCTCATTCATTGCTGGTTCGGCTTCTATATGGGGGCGTTGCTATACCATCTCGGTGCTGTCTTACAGCGTTCACGCGTGTGTGTGTGCCAGCCAAGTCACCTGCCCAACGGAGCCGAATGCTGTTATCTTTATCTTTCTGCAACTCGGAAGAGTTGGCGCGAGAAAATGCAGCGAAGTGCGAGAATGATAAAGGCTTCTCACCGACAAACATGGGTGTGGACGCTAAGAATGTATGCGTGCTAAAGCTGCATACACTTGTATACATGGAAGAATCTTTATCTCTTGGTGCACCGTTATCGCAATAGAAGTACATCACACATCCACTGGCCATTGCGATCATAGGTATATATATATAAAAATATACAATATATATATATATATATATTTTGTATATATGGTGGTTTCTTGAAATAGGGGTACCCCCTTGGTATCATCCAATACCAACCATTTGAAGTAATAAACCCAGCATCACTTTGGCATACGTCCTTTTGGAGAAACCACCATACAGAAGCTCTTTAACTCTTAGTTTGTTAGTGATGATCATTATAATGGTTTCTATGTCTATTAACCAAGTACACATGAGACATACATACCCATAAATGCGATGATACTTATCATATATCCTCTTTCAGAACATATCGCTGTCAACTAGCAGTCACTCGCTGGCTGCTACGGCCAGAGGTTCCTGGAAGTTGTGAACCATCGTGATCCCGAGTGCCGAGTGCATGTCATGTCTTGAATGACCTGTACTCTGTAGGTAACTGGTGAATCGATTTATATGAGGCTTTCTAAAAAAAGGGACCCTCCAAGAATGCTTGGTTTATGACTATTAATGACTCTGAATGGATCATTTGGGGGCCCCACGACTTGAGAAACAGGCATATCATAGCATCAATCCCTGTTATAGCCAACCATTATAATCCCAAAGTTCGGGCACCCCTCATGGCTTGAGAAAGCGCCATTTTCTACTAGCCACGCGCATGTTGGGGACGTGCAACGCATATGTGGCTTTGCAGGGTGGGATCCGTGTGCAAAAGTCCTTCATTGGGAGAAGTGTAGCTGCTGGCTGCAGGTGGAGACAAACGCGGAACATGGAAACGTATATATCTATATAACTATCGCTTTCTTTTAATAACTATATATATATAAATGTATATCTACAATTATTGATATATGTGTGTATATATACATATAGAGCTATAGATATAAACATAAATAAATATATATATAGAAATAAATTTATGTATATACATACACAAATAAATAAATACATACATATATATATATATAGAATTTCAAATATATATATATATATATAGCTATAGGTATATAAATATGTAAATATATATATATATAGAAAAAATATAAACATAAATAAATAAATATATATATATATACATATAAATATGGGTTTACACATTTACAAATACCAGTGAACCAAAACGCATGCACACGCGCGTGACATTGACAAGCAAGGTGAGCCAACAGCGACAGTTTGGCACTTGTCCAAACAAGAACATGCAAACAAGGGACTGTCCGGCGAGCATGTCCTAGATGAAATAGACCTCCTTGTAGCCAAGGATGCCTGAAACACCCAGGAAAACGGTAGCAAATGACACGTATTATTCAACAACTGGTTAATGGTTGAACCACCCCTATGAAAACTATCAGTCAACCAACCCTTTGTAAATGTTTACAATGGAAAATGCAAATGTTTCAAACCACCAATCAGACAAAGTTTGACACAAATGCAAAGAATGCTCATAGATAGAGCTTGTGTAGCCAATAAAAAAGTGGTCTGTCCTCAATTTGGAGGACTTCCTGGAAGGTACCTCGGTACCTCCTTTCCCATTGCAGCTTCACAGCCACAAGACATCAACAAGTTCAGTATCTGAATTGAAAATACTGTATTAACATAGCTATGGGATAAAGCTATTGTGCACACCAAGAATCCTATGAGTTGGTGATAGTATCCTGTGTATACATGGGTACTATCAACAACATCTATGGGTTGAAATCTATTGTATAATAGCTGAGGTGATGAACATGCATTTATCAGCTATTTTGATGTTCACAAACGGGCTACAGGGTTTTGACCCATTCCCAAATCAACAGATGTTCAATCACAACTTTCCTTCCGAATTTGGTTCCAGGAGATTTTGAGGTAAGCGAAGCCACAGCTTGATGGCACAGGTTGATGCAAAATAATATGAATGAAACCTCTGCATACCTATGCGGGTTATCAATGACTCGGCCACAGCTTCACTCCACCATCCACATTGATGTCGCTTGTCTCTTAGCAGCGTCTGATGAATTATGCTAAAACTTAAGCCACCGTGGAGTAACATTCTTTGTGATTGTTGACTTACTGCAGCCACACCCCTTCTGTGCTTGGCGACATTCTCATATGTGCGACGGTCAAACTCGGTATGTAGCGCAAAGCGGTGGTGTCGCTACTCAATGTTCCCTATCGCTACACACCATGTTTCAATACTTTTTACTTTAGGGAACATTGTCGCTGAAAGTGTCAGTCTTCAAAAGAAGTGGAACAGGAACTCTCTTCATCAGAAGTGGATCCTTGACCAATACTCTCGGGCCAAGTAATGCACCCCTTCTTGTGCTTTTGCTAGCAGCTTTTCTCTGACTGAGTAAGATACTGAAGGTAGCAGCAGCAGCAGCAGCAGCAGCAGCAGAACCAGCAGAACCACCAGCAGCAGCAAAAACAGAACCAGCAAAACCAGCAGAACCCAGAACCTGAAGCAGCAGCAGCAAAACCTGCATGTCGAGTATTCCACAAACGTCTGAGATCGTCTGAGTTCAAAAATGCAAAGTTCAAAAGGAATGGTTGGACATCACCTGGGTGGAGGACCACGTGGGACCTCTTTGGGTATCGCTAGGGGTATCGATTTGTATAGCTTTTGGCATCGCTACGGGGGCCCGGTGAATTCGAAACGATGAGGGCATCCCATACCACAAAAGAACCATAGTTAAAGCCCTGTAAAGGCTGGCTGTAGTTTGAACGTCAACAATCGAATTAACATGTGCGTGCGTACGTGTGTCTGTGTGAATGTGTATGATTACATTTGTATATGACAGTATTGCGTAACAGAGGGTATCGCTACTCAAGGTTCCCAATCGCTACACACCATAAAATACTAAATTTGGTTTTGGCATGGCAGCCGGAATACTTTGCAATTTAAACCGTGTTTTGACCCTTGCACATATAGTTTCGCATAGCTCGGTAGTAATCGCGTAGACCAGCCACAGTGGGTAAAAACCAGCCATTAATCATCAACCACATCTTGTATCAGTCACAGTTTGCGAATAAGTCAACATGGATGTAGTGGCTGGTGATGGTTGACACCGTCAGTATTAGCTCCTAATAGCGGTGAAATTATTCCCGGACTCGCTTTGGGGGCCAATAAGTCAACACGGGGGTTTCTCAAAATAGGGGTACCCCCAAATCATCTAGTTATTAATCATTTATTACAAACCAACCATTTTTTGGGTTCCCTATGGCTTGAGAAGCACCCACATGGATGTTTTGGATGTACCAACAAGCCTCTATGGTGGTTTCCCAAAATATGGGTACCCCAAAATCATCTAGTTTATTAGTCGTTTCTACTATAAATATCTATAAATCATCCATTTTAAGGGGTTCCCTATTTTGAGAAACACCCACATGGTCGTTGATCGCTAGGGATAAGAATGAGGATTACACTCATCATTCTGGTCCAATGAGATGACGATCCTATTATGTAAATAGATGTTGACCAAACTGACCATGATCCCTTCAAGGTGGGCCCCCTTAGTTAGCTAATTTGGCTTATAACTAGGGTAACTACCAGTTACGGTAGATATAACTACAAATAAATGGCTTATTAATCAACTTATAACCAGGGGGCCCCACCTTGTACAATATTTCTCATTTATGATACGCGTCATAGGCGCAAACCAATAGCTTCAGTATGCTAGATTTATTGGTATTGAATTGTCAACTAACTGTCACATAGCCTATAATCATCAAAGACTGGCAATGGTTTTCTGGTTTTGGTTTCAATCGCTATGAAAAATCTTAGTCAACCGACCAATTGTTTACAATTAAAAAGGATTAAAAAGGGAATATAGAACATGTTTGAAACCACCAGGCGGATTTAGTTAACAGCACTCCCCCCGCGATGCGTTTGAAACCACCAACCAGCTATTGATTGATGACTTGCCAACCATCTTTCCCAGTCTCACGTCGCACCTGGAAGAGCACTGAGGCCCGAAATCATTTCTCTGCAGAACCTGAAGGGCTGAATCATGAAACGGCATCTTTTTTCTGCCTATGACCGTCAATGGTTGATACCCAACCTGCTTGCAAAAACCTAGATGAAGCCTGGATGCCTGGAAAATTGTCAAGAACCTTGGGTTCCCCCGAGGTTACGGGATGTACCAGCAATCAATTTCGGAGCTTTTCGAGGGCTGGCCATAGCAGGTATATAATCGCTTCGTATGCATTTGATTACCCTCCGGTAAACCAACCTAGCACCGTGCATATGACGTTGTGTAACCCACCATTGACAGTAAGTCATCTCGCAGTGGATACATTGTGCTTACTTCTGGGTCAAACATCGAACTTTGGTGGAGTTTGGGCCTATGAGCTGTTTTTTTGCATACTTTCTTCGAGGTGGGCCCCTAACCAGCTATAAGTTGGGTTACAAATAGGGTAACTACCAAATTATAACTAGGGGACCACCTTGTTGGCACTCAACAAGGCAGAGTCCCGTTTTCTTTCGGCCATGGAAGTTGGCCCACAAAAACTGGAGGCTGGGAGGTGTCCACACCAAGATTTCGATGGGAACTCAACAGCCCACTTGGGTGTTTCTCAAAGTAGAGGTACCCATAAATCATCCAGTTCATTAACATGTTTTATTAATTTTTATTAATAAAACAACCATTTTGGGGGGTTCCCTCTTTGAGAAATCCCCACTTGAAGAAAGGTGAGACATACGAATAGAATAAACTAACGTAGAAATGTCGCTGTGTCAAGAGAACCACACACCCAGAGCTGCAGAATTAATTAGTCGAGCCAAGAAGGGAGCCAGCTAATTTAGCAGTGGAAGTAAAACCCTGACGGCTCCTGGCAGTGTGGAAGTAGATCAACACCAAACACTCACTTTAAGAAGCACGGGGGTGTTGTGAACATCCCGAGGGTGTTCACGTTTCTGGGATCATCTTTGAGATGTTCACCAAGGGCATGGTCGGGCTTTTGATAAACATGGCAGTGGGTCAAAACCCTGTACCCCTGGTTTCCATTGTTTTCTTCCCTTATTATTGCTTAATATTGATGGTTAATATTGACCCACAGCCACATAATCACTGCGTTTTTTCACCTTGAGATGTGAACCAAAGAACCAACCGCAACTGCCGTAGAGTAGATGGACCAGTTTCTGGCGACCAGTTGTTCAAACCTTGAAACGCAAACGTAAACGTTGAGACAATGACCGCCTATAATGAAAGATCAGGCAAGTTTCCTGACGCTGTGGCATTGCTATCACAAGTATCACGAAACCATCCATCCACCAAAAGTCACGGCACTTAAGCCTTACAAGTAGTCCAACAATCGTTTTTTCTTGACAGGAACACCACGCTTCTCCGTGCCTTTTGATAGAGAACCCTACGGACCGACGGAATCATGCCAAGAAAGATCACAAAGTTCAAATCAGGGTCAAGTGAATTGACTTTACGTATTGAGTTTATGCCCTATTGATTCAGAGTGGTGTTGTCTAAAGTGTTTGCATGGGTCAGTAGCCCATGTCCAGCACATCGATGTGCATTCCGCAATAGAAATGAAATCCAGCAATGATATGGTGGTTTCTCAAACTAGAGTACCCCCAAATCATCTAATCTCAATCGTTTTTTCAATGATAAACCATCCATTTTGGGAGATACCTCCATTCGAGACACCGATATGGCTGTGGGTCAAAACCCCTTACCCCTGGTTCCCCATCATTGACCATTCTCTTCCCATGATTTGCTTGGTGATTCGAAGTTACTATTGATGGTTAATATTGGCCCATAGCCATATCACCAACCATTGTGTCATCCATTTAGTCACTTCATATCACCAATCATTGTGTCATCCACTTAGTGATATGGGTCTTCAACTAGAGTAGATATGGGCCTCCACTTCACCTGAGTAGGTGAGGCTTTCTGGTCTTCAACTAGAGAGTTTTCGGGTGAAAACTGTTGTCTCATGATGTCTCATGCATCTCCAAGCGCGAATGCGCAGGAGGATTGAGAAATAATCATAGGGCTACAAGGTGGGCCCCCCTAGTTATAAGTTGGTTAAGATTCGCCATTTAACTATGGTTATATCTACCAGAACTAGTAGTTACCCTAGTTATTAACCAACTTAGCTAAGTAAGGGGGCCCCCCTTGTACAAGGAAGGGTATTTCTCATAAGATACTGGCATTACTACACTTCCTAGATTTCTACTACTGGTAGATGACGAGGATTAAGAAATACCCTCACTTGTGAGTTTCTATCTTCATCTACCAGTCATATCGAAGATCTTTCTGGCTCGAAGTTCATATCAGTTCCCCAGTAGGTTTCCAGGAGTAGTGGATGCCATGAATGGGATGTGGTACATGACACCATGACTTTGCAGGTGTTGGCCAAACAAATACGAGACCTGATCCGAAATGGATATGAGGTAGAACCTAAAACCTGGTACTCCTTCTTTTCACATGCTCCCCCAACAAAAGGCCTTCAAACTATTTGGATGTTTGCCTCCCTATGTTTCGTGTGATACTTGGCATTGTTGTTGTTGTTGTTGTTGTCGTTGTTGTCGGTGTTGCCGTTGTTGTGGTTGTGGTTGTGGTTGTTGTTGGTGTTTGTCGTTTCATTCACCACCGCCATAATCAGCCATTAGTAACCGCTATTCAAAGGATAGTAACCACTGTCTAAATTCACTGTTGATAACCAACTTGAACCACTTTTAACCACTGACTCACTACTGACTAATCATAGATTATTGACGATAAATAACTGATTGGTGGTTTCAACCCCAATGAAAAATATTAATCAACCAATTGCAATACTGGTGAAGATTAAACATGTCTAAAACCCCCAACCAAACTATGGTTCACGATAAATAACAATTCCAACCGCTAATTAGTTAGTTAAACTACCACCAATTGACAATGAATTATGTAACCACTATGAACGACAATAAATGGTGGTCTCTCAAAATAGGGTACCTCCCAAATTATCCATTATCAACCATTTATAGGAAGAGACCAAACATGATTAGGGCACTTGGATGATCATCCCACTTAGTAACCAAGGTTAGTAACTGCTCTTGGTGTGGGTTATATCCTTGATAAATAGGATATAACCATGGTCACTAACCAGTTACCAGCCGTGGGATGATCATCCAAGTACCCCTATTCTGAGAAACCACCAAATTTCAAATAACCATTCATGAAGCACTACTGACCGTCCTTAATTCCCGACCCCGCTCCTCACCTGCCGCAGGTTGAAACTCAGCAGTCGTTGCTTGAACCTCGACGTTGAGAGGCCGATGTGGAGACGCCGGGGAGAGACGCCAATGGCACTGCTGAAAGAATTACCCTCTGGGAAACTAACCTGGCAATGGATTTTGGCCATATTTTATAGCGAAACCCTAGGAATTAGACTTATTGGTGGTTTCTCAAATTTGGGAACCCCCAAAAATGGTTGGTTGATTTCTATAAATGATTAGTAATGGATGATTTGGGGGTACCCCTATTTTGAGAAACACCTAATTAGACATGGTCTTTTCTCAAGCCATAGGGAACCCCGAAGCTATGGCTGGTTTATTACTAATAAGTGATTAATATTGGATGAATTGGGGGTTATGACTTGAGAAACCATCATATGATCGTTTATCAAGTTATACCCCCAGTTGTCATCCAATATCACTCATTGATAGGAATCGAACAACCATTTTTTGAGGGGTTCCATATTTGGTTGTGGGTCAGTTCACCCTGTACCCCTGGTTGCCCCACTGTTCACCATTGTTTTCCCTTTGAACTTGTTGGTGATTATCCCCATTAGTTGGTTGATTAACTGCTTGACCCACAGCCATTTCGAGAAACACTCAGAGTCATGGCTTCGCCGTCAATGTCAAACCCAAAAGTTCGACTGGCTTGGCATGGAGAGGAGATGTGAACAGCTGGGGTAGAGGGTATTGACCCGCAGCCTTATCATGAGTTGGGAATAGAGACCATGAATACCATGAATTATCAGTGATATGATAGTGGAAAAAGACATGATGGCATTATCAATATTAGAATTAGTGTGGGGAGGTTCCGTACGTCAATACTTACCATAACACCGCAAGGACTAGATATCATGAGTGTGGAAAACATACCATGAAATATCAATGGCCAAACTACCCAATAGAATCTCCAATAGAATGATAGGTTAATGGAAACCAAAAGGATTAGCCTGATACTTAAATGCCACTGGTTTGATCCTTCACCATCTATTAAACAAGAGGGAGTTCTGTGAGCGCCACAAAACAGCACTTTTGCACTTTTTGGGGAGATAACACGACATGTCGACCATAATATGTGCAGCCAAAATGGAATGGCTGAACTTTGCTTCTTTGCTGGCCACTTTCTGTCTCAACTTGTTTACTTCCATGCATCTGGTTTGATCAGCATTGGTCCAAAAATAATCAGGATTAATCCTGGTTAAAGAAAAAAATGAAGAAAAAAACAAAAACAAACTGAAGAATCTTTCGAACAATTCTTTGGTGCAGCCACTTTTACTGCTTTTACCGCTCTTCAAACAGAGAACAATCATTTTTGAAGATGACGGATTTGGCAGTCACTACAAGTCAGCCGCCGGAGGGCTCCAAGAAGCCGCTACGACGTATCACAATGACTGACCCAATCCTTCCAGTTACCTCTGACCAGGCAAGCCCTGACGTAGGGACGGTTACCCTCTGGTGATCTAACAGTTCGCAACGGAAAATCCACCAGTTATAGTTGATTTCCCAGGGTTTCCTTAGAAAAATGGTGATTTTCCAGCCAGCTATGTTAGATCACCGGAGTGTACCTATAGAAAGCTGGAAGGGTCGGGTACTTGGATGTGCGCCGGCTCGGAGCTGGTCACAGTTCCCATGGTTTCGTAACGGGGTTAGGTCACCCACCGAGGGCGCAGCTAACCATGGTGAACTAAACCCAGCTGCACATCCAAGTACTGTAGGTCAAACAGCTTTATGAAAACAGCCATGATCAACCATAATAATTGGCTATGGGTCAAGCAGTTAATCAACCAACTAATGGGGATAATCACCAACAAGTTCAAAGGGAGAACAATGGTTAATAGTGGGGGAACCAGGGGTACGGGGTTCTGACCCACTGCCAATTAACATTAAAACAACCATTATCAACTCGATGGTTGTGTATTCGAGACCAAAGTCACAAGACCAGCTGTTAAGCCCCCTCGGTGGGTGAGGAAGTGGCATTATCAATTAATTACGGCTGATAATCATGGTAGGTCCAACTATCAATATTTTTTCATTAATTAGCGATCCATCATAATTAATCCACCAACCATAAGGCCTCCCTTGGCCAAGAAATGCCAAGAAACTGTATCTTGGGAATGTAAGCCTTCCATTCGCAGTGCCTCAGCGCGGTCACGGCGACATGTCAGCACTGTGGCCCTGGATTCTTCGAAGCGAGCTGGGGAATATCCTGAAAAGGTCGGAGAATTGGAGCGGAATTGGTTGGTTTAGGTACTAAAAATATGGAAAAAGTCAGGGAATCTTAGGGAATGCTGCCCTAATCATGTGGTCTCGGTATCTATGAAAAGCAGCAGGGGGAAGTTACCCGGTCAGGGCCATGTCTTATCTGCTCTGTCAAGGCAGCCGACTCAATGTGGTTTGTCATGGTTTGTCAAGTTAACTGATGCTTTTTCAGTGGCTGGTCATGGTCAATTCATGGATGTGGACCATGGTGTAGGACATGTACGTAGATCTTCACCCCAATCGACAATCAACCAAAATCAGTTTTGACACACTTGGGAAATTCAGCAAGTAAGATTTTTTCACAAATCCACATCAGGAGTTGTGTTTCTTCTACTCCCAGTTATAAAGCATATTTTCTGTTGAAAAGCGCATAGCGCCTCGCCCTTCCTAGAAGAGAATTGCCTGGGTCAGTTCCACGTTCTTTGTTCTCCGACGGCCCAATGACTAGTATTGTTTTGGTTGATCAATTGATCTGTGCGTATGTGGCTGTGGGTCAAAACCCCGTACCCCTGGTTCCCTTATCATTAACCATTATTTTGCCTTATTATTGTTGGTTATAAGCCCCCATTATTGGTTAGTTAATATTGACCCATAGCCATGTGCGCGTCATGTTGGGCTACGCTAAAACGCTACACTGCCCAAAACTTTCGCTGGGCAGCCTGCCAAGTCTGTCAGCACGTGAAGTGCTGAATAATAGTCATGTATCTACAGCGCAGTGGCAAAGGAATTAAACTATGGCGAGCTGGGTCCAGCAGTTCACCAACCAATTTTATGGGGATAATGACCACCAATAATAAGGGAAACAATGGCCAATGATAGGGGAACCAGGGGTACGGGGTTTTGACCCACAGCCCTATGTCGTTGTTTACAAGCAGGATTTCAATCTACCATAGTGATTGAGCTGCTATGAAGTGACAAACGAACTCTCTCGTATATGGCTGTGAATAAGAACACACAGCATCCTACCCAAAAACAGGACCCTGGGCATTCGGATGTTCATAGACTCACTCTTGGAAATCTTGACCCCCAACAAAAAACCATTTACAGACCTGTTGCTTCGTGATGATGGGATTTCTGCAGAAGGAATATCATCAGATTGTTGAATTCAACTCTTAAAAATTCAAATGAGTCATGGCAATCCGCGGTCAAACACTGGTTTATAAACAAGAAACGATGCCAGCACTGGTAAAGAAACCACTTGGGCCAATCAACAACGACTGCTCTGCCAACATGGACGATCAGTGCCGACCACGTCACTTCATGGCAAGCATCATCTGGCTGTTGGGAATTTCATCCAAATCCTCAGAAGGCAATGATTAGAACTTCAAATAAGATTCATTTGCTTTGTCTTCAAAATTTGTGGGATTCGATCAAGAAACAGCAACAGCGCTTCTCTGCTCCAGTTGTTTGTTGGACCCAAAAAACACATACCCCCCGGCGCAGCTGCCCTGAAACACCAGGCACCAGGTAGGCTTTTGTTTGCGCAAACGCTGGAAGCAACAAGGATTGATCCCTGCCGCTTGTTTGGTCATCCAAAGATCGATCGCAGCTAAGCCTTGTACTTGGGAAGACCCAAGCCAGGCCGCCCATGACCCCTTGTCCTTCGGAAAAAGTTCACATCTTGTTGGGTCTCGTTTATTACTGATACCTTGGTGGTGCACATAACAATCAGGTTGCTATGGAGACGCAAAATAGATGCCGTTGTACGAATCATGACATCTCCATTTGTTCAATATATGCAAACATAGTTTTATCCATGTGCGCATATGCCTGTGTATAATAATGCAGACAGAAGGAACTACCATTTCTTGTGTATGATAGAAACGTATACATGCCTCTGCACAAATCGTTGCTTGCAACACTATACCGAATGTCGAGTGAAGACTTCCCGCAAGGGGGTCTTTGCTTCAACAGCATCTCCCAACAGCAACCTGTCCGAGACACCGAAAGAATGACCAGAGTGTCATCCTGATGGCGAGCCATGCTGTTGATAAATCAGGCTTGACAATCGATGGTTGATGTTGTTTCCTAATGGTAAATGATGATTCGAAAGCGTTTAAGAGTTATGATGATACATATTATGGTGAACAATGATAATCTAGTTTAAGAATTGTGTATCGATCACCATTGGGCCTATGGTTGATAAATACTGGTCCAGGATGATTGATATTGGCTAATGGTGGTTGATAAATTGTACGATGGTCAATCATGCTTCATGATGGTTGATTTCCGGTGAAGCAGTCAACGAGAATGTATACTGGGCACTGAAGAAATCCTTTGTCACCGGGCAAAAATGTCCCCATAAAGACTTGACCGCTTAGATGGCGATGGGAATTGCTACATCACACATCCTGATGTGCCAGTCATCTGATGACCCTCCTCCCCCCCCAGAAAAAAACTGACATTTCCCACTTCTATGGGTTGAACATCCAACCACCAACTCCCGCTACCCACCTGATCCAGCCCTTGTTGGCCCTAGAAGTGTAACAGAAAACTGCAGCTTTCTTGAAAATGACTGGAGTTAGAGATCAGCGACTTCATGTGCCTTCAGTTTCTGTTTGGGGGGGAGGCCTTTTCGTACGGTTTTTGTGGGCAATCCTGCGAAGCGGCGATTCATGCCCTGCAAGGCACAGTGAGATTGGGCCGATGCCTTTCCAGCAAGTGCCATAGGCAATCCCTGGAGCGAGGCGCCAAGTACCGCTACCCGTGTGCGGTTCACCAATGCACCAACAGCTTAAAGATGCGCTTCGGTTCCTGGAAACTAACAGCAGGACCCTAGCAGAAGGGTATCCCAAGTACTAGCGGAAACTAGTCATTCAAGCCCTACCCAGCATGGTCAAGCTCTTAGTTTTCTAGAAGTACATGCAGCGAAGCTGAGAACGACAATCCCTTGGGTTAAAAAAGCTTCCCAACCTGGACTCCTTGGCTATTGCAAAAGCCGGTTTACCAAGGGGCCATGGCTGAGGGGAAGGCTCGGTATCTGCTGAGGTACTGGGAGCACCCAATCAGCAAACTTGGCTCAAGGCTGACAGGGTTGAGAGATAGTGAAAGGGTCCATTTATTTCCAGGGGAGTTGACAGCGACTTATCCCTGACTTTTTCCCCGGTGATCATCCCCGGATTCCACGTGGCAGAACGGATAGAACAAAAACAAACATAGAAACACAAGTAAACAACAATAAACATTAATGTGGTAGTAAACAATAAATGGTCAATTTCATTGAATGATTTAATCATGCGGTTCAACATCAATAATTCATTGACATCCATGGTCATATAAAAGTAAATCATGATATCACGGATTAAGTTGATGACAACTGTTATAACAATCAAATTTGCAATATAACAAAACTATACGGCAACTGTTGGCAACAACCATGGTCAGTCTACAACTCTCCATGCGCATGGAGCATTCCAACCACGACGACGGATGAGCGCGACAGAGTTCACCATCTCCCTGGGCATCCGATGGCGCCTCTGGTGGTTTTGCATGCTCCACAGGTATTGGGTCTTCCCGTGATGTTGCCGGACATCGTTGATGCCGTCCCAGTGCTTCTGACCTCGGAAACGCTGCGATGGAGGGCGGCTCACGCCGAAGTCCAGGGCGACGGACACGACGCCAGGTCACCAAGCGCAGTTACTCATTGGTCGCCAATTCTTTGCCAGTTGTACCTCACTGGTTGGTGGTTCTACCTCCCGAAAATATCAGCTGGGCAATCATCCAGATTCATGCTGATACCAGGGTGAAGCTTATTGTGGCCCCTTTGCTGCTTAGTCCGGGCAGTGTGCCGAAGAATTTCTTCACCATCTAGAAACACTTGCTACTCCACCTTCGGCATAAGTGGGTTTCAAGCCCATCCAACTAAACCCAAAAGTAACTAAACCCAAAAGTTGGATGGTATTGCCCAAAGTGGTAAGTATAGTAGTTGCCTGGTGAGTGATTTATACCATTTTATACCTACTGTATATATCCCTTCTGTGATGATGTCTCCACTAGACTATGTGGATGGTTAATAAATTGAACATAACGATGACAAATACGCAAGTTTCTCAAAATGTAAGTCCCCAAAGTTATGGTTGGTTGAGTAATATCAATGGTTTAGAAACTGGATGATAACTGTGGGTACCCTTATGTCTTGAGAAACACTCTATCACTGCTGGTTCTGCGGACCATGATAACTAATCCAGCTAACCATTCATCATTTACCAACCCCTAGTTAGATCATTGCTAGTTAGATCATCAATCCAGTCAATCATTATCAGTTGCTAACCATAACCATAACCCCTATGCTAATATGGCTGTGGGTCAAAACTACCCCTGGCTCCCCTATCATTTACCATTGTTTCCCTTATTCTTGCTGGTGATGATCCCCATGAGATTGGTTGGTTCATGGCTTGACCCAGCTCGCCATATACACGAATCATGGGCTGATACACGTGAGTTAACCACTGCTTGCAACCTTCTCATCCTCACGAAAAAATCCCTGGTGAAGCCTTGCAAGGCTACTAGGCTTGATAGGATATAGGATTATGTTGGCCAGTATTGGTTCGTCATCCAATATCTTTGAAAAAGCTTGATATCGAAGCTTGATATCGAAGGTTGATATCGAAGGTTGATATCGAAGGTTGATATCGAAGGTTGATATGATTTTTCCCTCTTTGAAAAAGGTTCATATCTTGCAATTGCAAATAATTGCTAAGGTTTACGAAACCATGCGCTCTGCCCTTTCTTCGATGTAGGTTGTAAGGCAGTAAGGACTAAACACGAGCAAACCCATTTTCAGATACAAATTGGTGGTCATAGAGAAAATCATTTCATGTTGGTTGCTGAAGCATATGTTGCTGTTAGTCAATCATGGTTGAACATGGTTAACAATGGTTAGTAGTGATGGTGAACAATGATGCTTAGAAACATTTGTTGTCTTCTTTGGTCACCTCCCCACGACTCACAGCCAAACGGTCGCCCTTCAGAAGGACTGGCGCATGCACACGCGCGACTCGCCATCATAAGCACCCAAGAAGGATCAGGTTACTTCAAGATTATCGACTTGGGTAACAAGGTGCTTATGATGATTGTACTACTTATGATTGTAACAAGCTTAAGAAGGATCAGGTTACTTCAATCACCAGCGAAGTACCCATCTTATCGACTTCATGCTTCATCCATCATCCTACACTTGTCGTTGGCCTCACCAAGAGTACTCCTATGCCCGTTGTGCAACTTGATTCTGAGGATTTCTCATAAAGTGCCAAAACGATGAAGGTCTCCATTGGTCTTAAATACGAACCGTGCTAAATTGCTAGCATTTCAATTCGAGTGCATTGCAAAATGGGTTGTTCATTTTTTGCCGTCTGATCAGCAAACTAAGTCGAAATGTTAAACCAAAGCGCCACCAGAGGTCCATGAGTGTAAGTTTCTCCCGCCAATAGACAAGGTTTTCCACGGTGGGATATTGAGACTTGACTCAGCCCCAAATATGCCAAGAATGAATGGCTCATCGGGTACCTTACAATGTCCAGTACTCCCACAGTCACTGTTGTCCAGTACCCCCACAGTCACTGTTCAGCAGGGTTCAACACATACACATGCACAAACACATCTTTCCGCAAGCAGGGGTGTATGTATAGCTGTGTAAATGTGTAGTCTGTTCCTTATCATTCATGTCCGGCCTGAGCACGTACTTTTTGTTCATCAAAGTGTAATGACTGCCCTATGCCAAGCCACCAACGTTGTCGTTGACCCAAATCTTAATGGACATAATAAACTATAGTGACTAGTCAAGTCACTAGTCACTGACTACTTCATCGGCACCTTCCCAACAACATATGGCTGTGGACCCGGGTTCCCAACAAAACACATGGCTGGCTGTGTCATCCCGTGGCTATTCGACAACCCAACCACAGTGCCGTCTCGGCACATTGCTCCATGTCCAGGTAAAGCACTGTGTCATTAAAGGCCTGGTGGCAGAGTCGAACTAAGCGACTGACCAACAACTGCTTGGTGGTTGAACCAGGCCTGCAATAGTGGCTAGTTATGGTTCATTATATAGTTCAGAGTGGTGAATATAATGATTAAAATGGATCATGGTGATCAACAATTGGCTGGTGGCTAACCCCTCTTAAAAATATTGGTCAACTAACCATTTGTTCACACATATCAGGGAAAATAGAAGCTTTGAAACCACCAACCGAACAGCTACTGCCAATTCTGATCTGGTTGGCAATTTGGTTTGATTCTGAGCATGCCCAGCTCAAAGGCAGCCAGTCGCATGGCAGGATTTCAATGGATTCACAAGCAATTGAAACGGGCTGCCATGTGATGAACTGGCCTACCAAATCCCATAGGCCAACGGGCCAACCCCCAGGAGTAAAACCAGCTGTTGATGGCTCTGATTTACCATCTATGGCAAGGCTTGTTAAGAGCTGGATCTCCCCTTCATGATAACAAGCCGCTTGAAGGGGAACTCCATGGTACTTTTTGCTATTTCCGATAAAAATCCATGGTGCCAAGCCACCTCCCAATGTTGTTATTGAATTCAATAGCTGGTCCTGTCCCTCAAATTCGGGGTGGTTTGGTATCATGGATCTCCCGCCATGCCGTATCTTGGGCAACCAAGGCCTGGCTTCCCCTGGAATGATCCCTTGGGCTACCAGCTGCGAAGGTCAGAAATCCTCTATGCCGAGGACGAACACGATCCTGCTTCAAGAATTGACAAATCCTTCGGGATGATGTGTGGCACCAAGAAATGCCAATCTTCCAAGGCTAGGAGGGAACATCGATGAGATCTGCCACGTGATGAACTTGTTGGACTGGCAGCAGGGGCCTCACCATGGGCCGGAAACCACCATGGGGAACCACCAACGCCGGGCACGAACCGCACGCGTGCCTCGAAGCGTTTGGCATTCCGCTGGTACTGACGTGGCTTGAGATCGCCGCGGAAGGTGTAGCCTTGACGCCGGAGCACCGCTGGCGGTCCATGGGTTTAGAAGGGTTTTAAAAGGGGTTAACCAACAGTGGCTATGGTGTGGTTAACTATGGTTTGTGAGGAATATATCCATTTGCAAGGGTTTTTGATGGCTTACAACTTGGTTAACTATGGTTAAACTTGTGGTTAATTATGGGGTATAACCAACAATCATGGCAAGGATCAAGCATCTGGTGGTGTAATGCCACTAGCAATGTCTATTAATAATTGGACGATAGGTGGTGGTTTATGACACTTACACCACTGAGGGTTGCTTTTCGCGCTTTTCGTATCGACCATGCTGAAGCACTGCAAAACATCAACATGCTGAGAGGCCCACAATCTCTCTGATGTACTGGAATGCTTACCATCAGAGCAATGCCCCGCTTGGAAAAGGTGCTCAGCGGGAAGCAGGTGTTCACAGTCATGGGTCGTCACATTGCACCGTGGAAACAATCAGGAGAGTGGAACTTGGATTTTTTTGCAAACTTGGAATGCAGGATATTGATGATGAAACTTTCTCAAAGGGTCGGACGCTGTGTTCTTTATGCCAACCTTTCCTCATTGAAGGTAATTCCCGATTTTTACAATCGTAGTTTCGACCACTGGGACAATGTGGGCCCCGATGCTTTTCATAGGAGGTACTTGCAGAATTTACCAATGCACGTCCGATGGAAATCCAATGAACATCCAATGGAAGTCCACTGGACATTGACACTTCTGTTTGTAGATCAAGTGAAAAGACACCTCTGGTTTAACAGAGCCTCTACCAGTGTCTTCAACTAAACCTAGGGTTCTAAAAGCCTCAAGTATAGATCAAACCTGTTGAACCCTAGGTTTAACCCTAGGTGTAGGTTGAACCCTAAGTCTTCTAAGTTTAACCTACCAAGTTTTCAATTTGATACTTGGAACAAAGCCTTTACGAAGCAGCGAGGGATGCAGCCGTCAAGGCACTGGACTCTCCCACCACGGTGAAATCTGCCACACCATGCCTTGCCGGTGTGGATCGTGTCACTTGGATGAAAGGATAGCTGGTTGCTTTATATCCAGGCGAAGCAAGGTTTGAAGAAAATACAGTGGTATTTGAATGGTTAATAATGGATGATTTAGGGGGTACCCCTGTTTTGAGAAACCCCCATATGGGTCAATCTTGAAAATGATTCTCTTAAATCTCCCCGTGGGTTGCCACTGCAATGCTTCAGAACTATCTGGGTGAGTTGTACTTGGATGATCATCCCACTTAGTAACCATGGTTAGTAACTGCCCCAAGTGGGTTATATCCTTGATAAATAGCATATAACCATGGTTACTAACCAGTTACTAAGTGGGATGATCATCCAAGTAGGCAGTAATTTTCGATGCAAAATACTCCTTAGGAATGGCATTTTGGGCAGGGAAACAACAGGGATCAGGAAGGGCAAAGCCGAAAGACCCAAACGCGCAAAGCCTAGGTCAACTGAGTTGGTTGTTGGTGATATCAACCTGTGCTCTGCCGCCTGTCAAACTGTTCAATATCACCAACCGGAAAAAAACAACTTTAACAAACATGTTGGTTGATACATGTTGATCGTACATCCATTTTGCACACACGGATGTTGCAAAGGAACAACCCCAAAAACTTGTTCCGAATCAACCAGCGGCACATAATCCCAAGTCATCGATAGGTGGGACCTCATTAGCTTGTTAAGCTGGTTGGTTGGTTTAAACCCCTAAAGAAAATATTCGCAAGTCAACCGTCAACCAACCATACGTAATTACAGTACTACGGAAATTGAATTTGTTTGAAGCCTGAAAGCACCAACCAGTAGTTGTTTCACCACTATTGTTGGTCATCATCCCCTAGTAAAAACCACCAATCAGTTCTAGGGGATGATAACCAACAATTAATTTTTGGTTGTTCTACCATTACTTGTTGGTGGTTTTCTACCATTCTGGTAGGTGGTTCTAAGCACAAATGTTTATTAATGAAACCATTGTTGGTTCTCTTCCCTTATCATTAAACCATTCGTTGTTGTTAGCTTCAAACCTATGATTAATGTGTATAAGCATGGTTTCATATGATTAATGTGTATAATGTATAAGCATTAGATTGTTGGTGTATAAGCATATGATTATTATAAGCCATAAAAAATGTTTGAACCCACCAAGCAGATCCATGGTAGATCCAGGGGCCCCTTCATAAACCACCTCTCGTCGCTGCTGAAGTGACCATCAGCTTGCTGGATCTCCAAGCGACAACGTTGGCGCGCGCGTTGTGACCATATGGCTATGGTAATTACCCAGCCAACCATAGGGAAACCAATGGTCAATGATGGGGGAACTAGGGGTACAGGGTTTTGACCCATAGCCGTATCATTAAGCATATCATCAACCACATCAACAACCATATCATTAAGCATGATTAATCATATGCGATGATTTGGGGGGGTAACCCTATTTGGAGAAACAGCCATATCTCTAACCATATAACTGACCATACAAGTAACTTCATCATGAACCATATCATTCACCAGCATCGACTACTGTTGATCACCAAGATAAAACATGAATTGACCGTCAATGAACCATTATCATCAACTATCATCAACCATTATGAAGCTTTTGAACCAGGTTTGAAGCGATTCAAGCTAATTTTTGAGCAACCATCATTGTATCCTATTGTAGTTACACTAAAAACGCCTTGAAAGCTGTCAATCCCAAGGTGCATTTCCATCAAACGAATCTCCATGAAGTCCAACTCAGGTCCTGAAGAAGCACGGGAAAGGTCTGCCATGTACCGCCTCGAAGCCAATCTGGATTGAATTGGCTATGGGTCAATATGAATCAACCAATAATGGTGGTTGATAACCAACAAACTATAGGGAAACTAATGGTGAATGATAGGGAACCAGGGGTACGGGGTTTTGACCCACAGCCAATTCTGAAACGCATAACCAAACTCAGGGACACTTTTGCTGGCAACCTCTTAGTCATCATCTTATAGCCTATGCTTCCAGTTGCCATCATACTAGGTAAGCAGCTGGTTTCTATTGTTGTTTGGGCTTGGCTACCTATTATAAAAGTAACTGGAAGGGTAGGGATCCACATATGTAATAGCAAACGCAGTGTGGAAACGAGGCGATCGGATACCACCAGCTGCTGACTACACATGAACAAGTGGCGTTGACGATGCTCGAGCACCCCAAAATGATGTCGAAGACCAGTGATCCCAAACAAGTACCAAACACACACATATTCTAAATCATATTATCAACTTGATTATTGTAGCATATCTCTATATGTTCATGTTTTGATCATTGTGTAAGACTACTGTATCAATCTATGCAAAAATGATATGCAAGAACCATATGTGCCCATCCATACCGCATCTAGCTTGCCAAAAACTCCACACATAGGTATAACTGGTACGTCAACATCTTACAAAGTCGCCCCCTGGCAATTCTAAGTTGGCCTATAAACCCCTATAAATTATAACAGGTAGTTAATCTCAGGTAAGTTACTTATGAAACAACTACCCCAAGTGGTTGGGGCCCCACCTTGTGATTTGATCCTTCCCTTACAGCCACCAGTCGCACTGGAAAGCTGCGCCAGCTCCTCCTCCCATGCCGCTTGGCATATCCACCAGCACCAGTGGTGTGCTGCGCAAATGGCCCGTCAGTAGATGAGACACGCCAGGGAGATGGCAGTTCTAGGCCGCGGAGATGTCAAAGGGACATGCAAATACCACCACCACAACAACAACAACAGGTGGTGGTGGTGGTGGTGGTAGTAGTGGTATAGTAGTCGTGGTGGTGGTGGTGGCGATGGTAGCAATGGTAGTAGGAGTAGTGGTGGTAGGGCGATTGGATCGAGTAGGACTACAGCTTTAACTTTCACAAGATCAAAACTATGTCAACACCAAAAAAAAACATGTGAAATCGTTCTGCTTTCTTGAATTATATCTGCCAAGAACTACGAGGAACCCCCGCAAACCAATCCACCCTTGTGAGACAAACCTTGTGATGTGAAGGGGGAAAAATATGGCAAAATGCCATCCTATGCGGTGAAGGAACATGTCGAGATCTTCATGCTTCAGTTTGACCTCCTTTGATTGGTGAAAAGAAGTAGGAACAACCAACTGTGTAGTTAACCAACTGGTGTATAAGTGTGAACCTCAGTTCACCAATATTTAACAACCGACTGAAGTTAACAACTAATGGGTGAAGTGCTGTTAAGCTATACGTTAAAAAAAGCAATGGGATGTAAGTATATGGGTGTTTCTCAAGCCATAAGGGTACCCCCTCTTATCATCCAATAGTGACCGTTCATAGTACTAAACCAACCATTTTTGGGGTACCCCTATTTTGAGAAACCACCATGTGGTGGTAAACTCTTCGATTGGTTGAGTACTGCATTCTTTGGTTCACAAATGCAGCATATTGCTATATGCACTGTCTTTGCACGTTGAAATGGGCGAAGTAAGAACTACTACCTCTAAGAACAACAGCAGCAATTCGGACGGGCTGATGATCAAAACACAAAGTGTGTTGTTGTAGTTATGGGGAAGAGATTAATAAGAGGGCAGTGATCAATGCCAAATGGGGATTAATGGCCTATTGGATGCTGCCTCATCTGGCAAAAATGCTGCGCTCCTCCCAATTCGTTCTGTTCAACTGCTGCAGATCCTTTGGCTTCTGTGGCTGATCGATAGCAGCTTAAAAAGCTGGGTTCAAATCGGTGCACCCATTGGTCTCCGAGCAAAAAACGGCGAAGTTACTAGCAATGCTTGAGGGTACTCTGATGTATGCATATCCTCCGTGTTTGCCAAACCCTCCTTTTGTTGGTTTTCCTTCTTCTATCTCTGTTGATCTTGCTTACTTCACCATCAATATTCACCAACTTGTTGCCTTAATGCTGATGATCAACCAAAATAAACTCTCATTAACCTTAGCTCATCTGATCAATACCAACCTGTATTAAACCACCAGCTATACAAGCATGAAACAACCAACATCCACGAATCAATCATCAGTATAAGAATCAATGTGAATCGATCCTATCGAACATCAATCAAGTCCCATATAACCATCAATTAACCATCAAAGAAGCCCGCTACAAGCAGCCACCATCAATCAACCCTAGTTAGCCCTATATACCATTTGGTGAGAACCCTCCTGGTAACTCCTGGCTCCGGTTCCCCGAAAAAAAAGGCCCTTCAAAGGGCTATATCGATACCCCTGGCTCCTCAGCTCTCTCCCACCAGCCAGATTGCGTAAATCATAAATCAGTTCTTAAACTCAGGGTACCATAATTACCAAGTTATGATGGTAGTCCCCTGAGTTAAAAACCAACTTAGCTACGTAGTGGCCTTTTCCTCATAAACCACCTTTCATGAACCAACTTGCTACCCTAGCTCTGACAGCAACTGATTTATTCTTGTTGTACATACCATTTAGTTATAATCCTCTATGTTACCCCAGTAGTTACCCTAGTAGTTACCCTAGTGGTTACCCCAGCGTTTGCCTATATAAACATCCATCCATCATTTCACCCCCATGGATCACCTCCCGTCGCTTGCCCAACCGCGCAGCCGGAGTCAGCTCGTATGGCCGAGAAGAGCGTTGCAGCTTGGGCAAGGCGCGACTTTGCTGCGCCTACGAACTTCTGAGCAGAAATTGGCTATTACTAATGGTTAGTGATGGCTTGAGTAATATAGTGCTGGCTTGACCCTTAGCAATAATGCTTACAATAACTACTGATGGTGAAATAGGATTAAGTAAACAGGATTGACTAATAGTTAGCTGGTTCAGTGTAATTAATGGATAAGTAACGAATGGATAACCGGTTAGGTATACTGGTTAGCTATAAAAAAGTAATGGTCAACTAATGGTTACCTGCTTCAGAGTCATGGATAAGTATGATGAAGTAATGGTTAACTAATGGCCAAGTAATTGTTTGACAGATAACAGGCTAAAACTAATGGCTAGTGATAACTTGACTGTTACTAATAATGCTTCCAGTAAGTAATGATGGTTCGGTAATAATGGTTAAGTAATGATGGGTTAAGTAATGGTTAGCCGGTTAGGTATACTGGTTGAGTATGGTGAAAAAATATTGGTTAAGTAATGGTTCGATAGGCTTAGTGATGGATTAATTAATGTAACAATAATGGCTTAACTAACAGTGGCTCAAGTAATGATGGTCAAGTAATAGGTTTCATGAATGGTTATTAACAGTAATTCACAATGCTTACTAATAATGGTTTGGCAATTGATAATAAAAGCGGTTGACTATCTTCAGTCGGGGATGGCTTAAATGGTTCATGATGGCTTCAATAATGCTAAGGATGGTTAAGCAATGATGGTTAGTAATAGGCCTAACTATCAATGGTCAGGGATGGCTTCACAATGGTTACTAATAATGGCGTAATGATGGTTAAGTAATGGCTGAAGTGGTGGTTAATTAACGGTTGATTCATGCGTTGACTGACACTTGGCCTCACTATATATCATCATTCGATCTCATTGAACCAGTTTTTTTTCACTGGAGCCGCTCAAGTAATGATGGTCAAGTAATAGGTTTCATGAATGGTTATTAACAGTAATTCACAATGCTTACTAATAATGGTTTGGCAATTGATAATAAAAGCGGTTGACTATCTTCAGTCGGGGATGGCTTAAATGGTTCATGATGGCTTAAATAATGCTAAGGATGGTTAAGCAATGATGGTCAGTAATAGGCCTAACTATCAATGGTCAGGGATGGCTTCACAATGGTTACTAATAATGGCGTAATGATGGTTAAGTAATGGCTGAAGTGGTGGTTAATTAACGGTTGATTCATGCGTTGACTGACACTTGGCCTCACTATATATCATCATTCGATCTCATTGAACCAGTTTTTTTTCACTGGATAAACAGGTAGGTCTCATGTTAGAATGACATCATGTTAAACTGGTGAATTTTCAAGGTGCTCCATAGTGATTCCATTGTGAAATCCCAGCATCCACCAACCAACCAACCAACCAGCATCCGACCGGATCTCATATCCTACCAACCCAGCCTGGTATAAGGCCTCGAACAACCTCTCGCCTTGGTAGGCATCAAGAAATCCAGCGGCTGAGATGAAAACATCTACCCTCTGGCCTCTGGCTATGGGTCAATATTAATATAACCAACTTTCATGGGGGATAACCACCACCAATAATAGGGAAACCATGGTTAATGATAGGGGAAGAAGGGTTACAGGGTTTTGACCCACTGCCCTCTGGCAATCTAACATGGCAATGGAAACTCCACCATAATTGGATAGTTTCCCAGAGTTGTCCTCACAAAATGTTTGATTTTCCGTCGGTAGGGATTCCAGCAACAGATTCCACCAACAAAGAACAAGTTCCCCATTTTAGTTCTTTTCTTCAGACTGGATGTGAACCAGCAACCTCTGAACAATTGGGCGCTGCAAATCATGTCGCCCGAGGTTGATGCTTAAAACTGCTGCGTGATACTGGTTAGCTTGGAACAGCTGGTTTCGGATCGCCAATCATCACAACAAATCAATGATCATGGGACTACCTACAACGGGAGAACTTTTGCAAACGATGGTTTTCACCATTGAACATCGAGCTGGTAGATCTTGGAGCAATTAAAACCATTGATGGACATCCTAAGCCTGTAAATCTCTACATCTGCAGCTGTTCCGAGACAATGGGCAGCCAAAAATTTAAGGTACATCATGTAAGGATCAGTGGATGTCATCCCTGCATCTAGCCAGCAGCTCCTATAGGCTTTCTAGTTTGGAAACTGCCGCCACCGCTTTCGCGATAGCAATGGTAGCCATGGTTAACAAGCCTCTGTCAACGGTAAATGGTGGTGATTAAGCACTTCATAAGCCCTTGTTGTTGCAAGGTATCGGGGACTTGGGGTCACGAAGAATCCCCACGCAGCTTGGGGTGTAGGCGGAGCCCACCATAGCGTTTCTGGGGGGTCGCCTGAAGATCCAGCTGCAAACCGCTGGGAAAACACCAGCCATGGAGAGCTGCGAATGAGGGTTTCGGCGGTGTTTGAGCTGGATCTACTGTTGATGGAGTCATCATCCAAGAAACATGATGCAGAAAACTACAGATCCAGCATACGAAAAAGATGAAATAAAGCTAAGGATAACGAAATAAATGATGCATATATGAAATATTACCTAATCATCTTATAAACAAACATGTACCCTGGATGGACACCGAACTTGATCAAAGAGGGGTCTGTGTTCAAATGTTCACACTATTTCGGCGCAAAAATTGAATAGGGCCATACGGGTCTGTCCAAAAAATGGTGTACCACAAAAAATGCAGTTTTCCTCTTGCTAAAAATCATTGGCTGGTTCATGCGTACCAACATTTCTGGACACATACGGGTCCCGGATCAAAAAACATATAAGCATCAAAAGAATTGAATATGTTTTTGTTTCTGATGCATCTCCCGACAAATGCATACCGTCCCCCCCATGAAAAACATGCAAACTCATCCTTCATTTGGTTAGAACATTCCTGGTGGCCTTAGCTCACCCTTTAAAAGGGCATTATAGTCAATGGATACCCCTGGCTCCAAATCGCTCCCTCCCGACCAACTGCCAACCATCCACCAACCCTCAAGTTCCTTTGGAGTCCCCAAACTCCTACAGATGCCCCCTTTTCCTCACGTCGTGTCGCGGAGTTTCAACGGAAATTCTCGAAACTCTTGACCCTGCGTCTCCTTCCTGAGCGAAGATGGCAGGTGCTGCAGAACTGTTGATGTTGAGGGGATACTGAACCTCTGGGAAACCAGGCTGGAAGAAAACCAACTAACCAGCCAACCAACCAGCCAGCCAGCCAGCCAGCCAACCAAGCAAGCAACTACCCAGCCAACCAAACGGCCAACATGATGAGAGTGTCTCTGACACGCTCAACATCACCGTTGCTAGAGGCAGTTTCCCACCACTTGGATGATGCTTCGCCCCTGAAAGTACAAGGCGGGCCCCCAACCATGTATAAGTTGGCAAAGCTGGGGTGAACTACCAGTCGTAGCGGGTGAGAACCCGACTCATAACTTATAAATGAAGGGGTCCCACCTTGGAGCATACTCTTATGCAATCACCCATGAAAATGGTTTTGATCCATTGCCGCGGCTTGGAACCCTGGCACCAATGCATGACGAATACAGAACCTTTGTAGAGATTGCTCCTTCTGGACCCCTCAGGAAACATCCCAATAGTCACTATCTTGGTAAACATTATCAATTTACTATCTGGGGGTTTCTCAAAATAAGGTACCCCTAGAAATGGTTGGTTTAGTACTCACAATGACTAATCTTGGATGATCTACGGGTCCCTTATTTTGAGAAACACGGACACCCATCTAGCATTAACACCAATCAAGACAGGGACCTGAGCTGTGACTCTGGACCAGTATGATATGCCTAATGATATGGTCAGTGATAAGGTTTGCGATATGATTAAAATGCGGCTACTTCAAAACTGGTTGGTTTAATACTAGAAATGATTCATATTGATGATATCTGGAGGGTCCCCTATGGCTTGAGAAACCACCATATAGCAGTTGTTTCACCATCATTGTGGGTTATCATCCCTTATTTTTACCATTTATCCCTATTATTTACAACTATATCAACTACGAATCAATTATAGAAACTATATTTATCATCCCCTATTATTTACATCTATATAACTATATAAGAAACCACCATGGATGGTGCGTGATTCGGCTGATGCTTCGGCCAGCGCAAGGCCAGGTCTCAGATGGTCATGGGAGTCATGGGACTTGGCAAGCCCAGCCCGTGGCTTCGCCATGGGCGCGAAACATCCCTGGTTCATGCCTTGTTCACCGGGAAATTCTGAGGTCAATCAATGGTTCACCACGTGGTCAATGATGGTCGGTCAATGGGCTATGATGAATGGTCAACGGTTAATGATAAAGATAAATGGTAAACAATTGAGAATCACTCCAAATCGCGAGGCGTTGAGGATATTCCGCAGCTAGCAACCCACCTGCCGCCAACAAAACATGGCAACAAGACACTCACATCACACATAATATCACAACCCAAGCAGCTTGCATTTTCCAAGGATTGATGCTCCCTACCAGCTGGCCCCACCAAGCATTCATACGTCGCGCCCGGGTCGTACCGACCTGACGCTGGGTTTGCGCTGCCAGGTTTCGCCGTGGACACCGCACAAACCTCCCGCAGAAAGTCCTGCATTGCTTCCACTCCTGGTCACAGGTGGCCCAGTAATGGTGGGTGTGGGCTGGAAAAAGTTTTTGGTGTTCTGGAAGAAGGAGTTGATCATGTGTTGTAATAGGTTATGCTTATAGTTTTTGATGATCGTTGCTTATGATGTTTTATTTGTTGGAGCAATGGGATACAAACAACGTCAATGTTGTTTCCTATACTAGCTGTTCTTTATACCAGCTGTCCTAGCTATTGTCACTGATGTTTGTTGACCCATTGTTGATCACGCCTGTCACGAGCAATACCTGGTACTCACTGCATTGCTTTCTGTGCATCGTGGCCATGGAAGCTGCCCGCGGTGGTACTAACGTTGTTGGATGAGCTGTTTTTGGTGCAGGGTCCAGCGGCCAGCGACTTGGGAGCCCCTACCGGGCACTGTTTGTGGTGGGGGTAGCCCTGGGTTGTCATCCGAGCAGCTAACAAGCATGTTGACCAACAACTGCTCGGATGACTAAGAGATGGCCAACCAACAATTGAGATGGGGCAAAGCATCAAAACAACCAACTAGTCAACCAGTGAACCAAGCAACATGGGAAGCGTGGAGCTTCGAAGATCATCGCAATTGAAAGGCTGATCAACGGTGAAGGAAGGCTGCATTTTGGCAAACTCTTTGGCTCCGATCAGAATTTCATATGGCGAACTGGGTCAATATGAACCAACCAACCAGTGGTTCACGAACTGATTAATCTTTGATACAGTGCATGACAAGCAATCGTTGAATAGGGGATACACCAACTATGGCCATTGGCAAGCTGGGTCAAGCAACAAATCGCTAGGTTCCCACCAGCTGGACTGGTGATGTGAAGAGCCACCAGGGTACCCACTGCCACATCAAAAACATCGTCTGAACGAAGTGCCGTGCTTGTAGGAGAATTGCTGCTTTCATGGTCGGTTGATTCCAGACTTGCGAAATTGAGGCACAAACCAATGTCCTATTCTACGGATGAACATGCATGTATGACGTGTATAAATTCAAATTTATACACTCATATACAAGCACGACGTGTATATATATATATATATTCAAAATTATACACTCATATGAGACGCCGGCTCCGGTGAGCCACGAAGAAAAAAACAGAAACATGTTTGATCATTTTAGTAATAAGGGACCATAGTACAAAGCCAGGTTTACAGGAGAATCAAAAACCGCCATGATACCTGTATATCAAATACATGTGCACATGCACATAGTTTGTCGATACCCATGTATATACACACACCTCTACACACATATGAAGACACATCGAGTCATAGAGTGTATTATATAGTATACACTATCAATAGAGAGTGGAAGAGACTGAGAATGTGAGAAAGAGAGAAACAACAAATGTGCAAAACTATAACCTAATATGTGGCAGTGGGTCAAAACCCTGTACCCCTGGTTCCCCCATCATTAGCCACTGTTTTCCTTTATTTTTGGTTGGTGATTATCCCCCATAAGTTGGTTGAATAATATTGACCCATACCCATACTGGTTGGTGGTTTCAACCTCTATGAAAAATATGCTTGTCAACCGACCAATTCTTAAGAATTACTGGGGAAAATAATCAAAATGTCCATCAAACAATCAACCAGTAGTTGTTTCACCACTATTGTTGGTTATCATCCCCCATTATCTATAGTTATTAACCATATGATTAACCAGTAGATGGCTTTTAACCACCAATCAGCATAAATCTTACCCAATATATAGCTGATATATCCCCTACTATTGTTGGCTATCATCCCCTATTATTAACCATTAACCTGAAACAAATCAACTTTACCCAACCACCGTGAAACTCTCTCTGTCAGTTTCAGCCCCACCTGTCTTGAACTGGACGTCTGAAGGCAACGCTGTGGCCGGTGTCGTGGCTGGTGCTGGTGTCGTGACGGGTGTGACCGTGGCAGCGGTGGTGACCGGCTGGAGCTCTCCAGGCTGTGACTCAGGCTGCTCAGCAGGCTGTTGCTCCAAGTCTTCAGGCTGGAGCTGGGGTTCAACAGGCTGGGGCTCACGGGGCTCAGCCGGCTTGGGAGCTTCAGGCGGCTCAAGTTCCTTGGAGTTTCCAGCAGACCTCAGCTGCGGCAAGCTCCAAACAGGTCATACATTCTTTTACTATATCAAAAAGGTCACTTAGAATAGTAATGATGACCTTTCACAAGTTCTAATAGTGATACTATCACTTAAAAAGGTGGTCTACTTTTACTATTACTCATTAGGATACCTTCCCAAGCACCAATGATGACAAGTACAACTAGGCCACGACCACCTCCAAGAATTCTCACGGTGATGGAGGCCCTCATAGGCGGTTTGAACCAGTTGGAACTGATCATCTCTAGGATCGAAAGCACCGAAGGCCTCGCGTTTTTTTATGTATGACGTGTTTGAATGATAGCAATGATACTGGTAGGAAACTATTAGATCTATTAGACATTGTAATTTGAAAATATTTTAAACCATTTTCTCTTGGAGTGATAGTGCATCTCTTTCTTGGTTGACCATTGTGCAATTATTGTCGTTTCTGGATGTTTACGGCGGGGTCAATGACTGGATTCCAACATATAGCGGTTTCCACCTGTATTTTATGACTCATAAGTTAGGAGTTAAGCATGGTGAAATACCGTTTGATGGTTTCTTAAAATGGGGGGTACCCCGAAAATCATCCAAAATTGAGTAATAAACCAGCCATGCCTTTAGATTCTTTAGGGTTCCCAATTTTGAGAAACGGCCATACGGTAATTTTAAACATTATTGTTGGTGATTCTCTCCCTATTAATCCCTACTATCAACCATTATGATCCCCGACACATTCGTGTCAACAATACTTATCTCCATTATTACCTATTATTAATCATCGTAATCCATATTTTGAATCATTTTAGTTCCTACTATAATCAGAACCCCATTTGGTCACCGCACTCCTAGTACCTCCCATCCTCTCGCTCATCGCGGCACAGTCCCGTCGCTTCCCATGATGCTATGGCTCCGCTCTGGCTCAGCAACCTGGACCAATGGAGCGAATGGTGACCGGGATGGTTGACGAATGGTTGAGGATAGTCACTAATATCAATTGTTTTATGGTTATCTAAGTATAGTCAACTGTAGGTTCATCTAAACTAATTTAATTAGCTAATTATGATTGGTGATAACTAACCTTAAATGCTTATGATTAGTTGGCTATATGGTTATAAGAATGCCTTATGGTCGCCATATGGTTGAATGGCTAAGTCAATGTAATAATCAATCAGTCATGGTAATTATACGGGTTAATCCTAAGAGTTAATATACTATTATGGTCATGATAATAGTAATTAACCATGGATTATCAACGCATATGGTTGACGAATGGTTGTGAAAGTGACAGGATAGTGATAGGATAATGGTTAAACAATGGTTGATACTGGTTGATAGTGGGATACAATTGGAACCGATATCGTCAATGCATATGGTGAATAATAGGATTATAATGGTCAATATGGTTAAACTGCTCACTTATGGTTGACTAACAAGGTCATAATGGTTAATGATAGGATGATAATGGTTGTGAATGGTTGATAATGGAAACTAGCTAATCATTAATAGAGTAATAGTCAACTACAATTGACTTATGTTTATCTGAGTATAGTCAACTCATCTGGTTGACGTATCGTTCACTAATGGAAAACTCATGGCTGCCTATGGTTGACTCATGGGAGGCAACTGATGATCGACGAATGGTTAACTTATCATGGTGGTTCAGTCATGGTTGATCAATGGCAAATAATGGTATTGACGCTGACTGAATGATTGTAAGCACGCTTCTGGAAACGCAGGTAGAGGGCTTGCAAAAACAGTTTCCTATTGATTAAACTAATTGGAAGGGTCCAGGTTGGTTTTCAGCAGGGTACGGGTAGTGTTGAAACAAGGTTGGGGAGGCCTTGCTAATAATAGACAATAATGGTCAATCGTACTGGTTGATATTAATATGATTGATAGAAGTTGAACCATTGAACATGGTGATTGTAAAATAATGAAGATCAGAAAAAAAAGCATGCTTAGCATCAGTCCCTTTTGAGGGGCGACCCAGGCTCCGAACCGCTGCCAAAAGCAATAATCGTGTTGGCCATGATGCTACGAAGGCAGAAAATGATGATCACAACAACCCTAGCAACAACTACAGCAACAAGAACAAGTAACATGCAAAAACAGCAGGCAACAAGCACATCACCAAAAATGAGATGACAAGTAACCAGTAACAATAAAACACAAAGTAACAACAATAACATCAACAAGCAGCAACAACAACAAAAAGAAACAAAACGACAAGTAAATAATAACAAGAAAACACGAAGTATCAAGAACAACATCAATAGACCAGAACAACAGCAGCAACAACGCGCCGATTTGGTCACGGGCCGCGCCCGTGATGAACGACGCAGTTTTTCCATCGTTCACAGTACGAAATGAGTCTGTGGTGTTGTCTGAACATGTATTTTTTTGATGTTGGAGATTTTTGTATTGGAAGGTTAAATTCATTTTGTGGAACACGGGATTCAGTGTGAGTTGTGCTGATCTTAAGCCGGCATCCTGGCCCTTGCTGTATGTTTTTATTGCCAACACCAGGATTTGTCTTTGTCTATGTTCAAGAAATGTGCAGGGCTGCATCCCCCACCCCACCCACCCCACCATGACATCTAACCATCGACCCATACCGAACACAGGCCGCGCGTGTCTTGCATAGCATCAATGTCTGAGACAAGTGCCTGCCAACATTGACACGCACCACGCCTGCCCAAGACCCATCCCTGACGTAGCATCAACGTGGTGCGCTGGTGCCCACGAACCTTGACATCCCCCGTCCCACCCCAACATGACATCTAACCATCGACCCATATGCAACAATTGCCGCATGTGCCATGCGTGCCATCAAGGTCTGAGACACATTAACATGCAACACCTGGTTCACCAGTGTCCTTGAACCTTGACATGCAACACCCCAGCCCACCCCACCCCCCAACTACTCCATCTACTACTACTACTACTACTACTACTACTACTACTACCACTACCACTACCACTACCACTACGACTACGACTACGACTACTACTACTACTACTACTACTACTACTACTACTACTACTACTACTACTACACTACTACTCCTCCTGCTACTGCTACTGCTACTGCTACTGCTACTGCTACTGCTACTGCTACTGCTACTGCTACTGCTACTGCTACTGCTACTGCTACTCCTACTCCTACTACTACTACTACTGCTACTACTACTACTACTACTACTACTCCTACTGCTACTGCTACTGCTACTGCTGCTACTGCTGCGACTACGAATACTTTCAACTGGACTGTCAAAGTAATTGCAGAGTTCCATTGGTTCTATGTCTGCTCACAAATTTAGGCAGGAAATAATAGTTTGGATAAAAATAATTAAACTTGTCGATAATAAACCTACAACTAAATCTGTTGGACAGAAATAACCCAATGAAGGTTTCTCAAAATAGGGTAATTACCTCCAAATCATCAAACATTAGCTACTTATTAGCAATAAACCAACCATTTTCTGGGGTCCCCTATTCTGAGAAACACCTAAATCAAGAAAAAGATGTTTCATCATTGTACAATGCCCGTGAATTGACCCATCAACCATTGTGAGTGGAAACCACTACTGATCATATGATCACAATCCACAGCTAGGATGGTCAAGTACTGGTGTCATGTTTCAAATGATGGGAAACTAAGAGCAACTGGACGTGTTAAAAATGATGCATTGTTTCAACCCCGCAAATTCGTCCATAATATCAGACGTATGGTCGTCAACTGATGATGGTTAACTACTCATGATAACCATGGTTAACAACTATTGGTTAATCATCAACATTAGCTTAGCACATATAGTGTCGATCATAATGATGCCCTGTCGTAGATTCATCTGGCAATGACACATCTACCATTGCCCAAGTCTTCACTGCAACATGGGATGATTTTGGATGGTGAGCCCCTACCAAAGCGTAACCATGATCGTATTCCACGCATGGTAACCATGGTCAACAGGTATCAGTTCACCATCATCAGTCTGAGTTGCCCAAGTATCATATGGTGGTTTTTTGAAATAGGGATATCCCCAAATCATCCTTTCTCAACCATTATTGATAGTGATAAACCAAGCATTTTTACGGCCCCCAAACTGGCTAGGTCGAACCCCCCCATATAGTAGCTGTTGAAGCATCAGATTGTTGGTGATTATCCCTGATTTATCCCTATAAAATTGACCATTACATGACTCTATAAATGGCCATGTTGGGGGTTAATAAATTTAAATGCCAAAAAAAATCAATATGGTCATCAACCATATTGCCAATTGTCAAAGCTTGGAGCAATAAACACATCACATTGCAAGCACTGCTAATTATTAGAACGTAAACAACTGCTAATCAATGGCTAATTAATTTCACTTGCCAGTATTAACCATTTGGTGGTTTCTCAAAATAAGGAGCCCCCCAAAATGGCTGGTTTATTACTATACATGACTATCGATGGATGATTTAGGGGTACCCCTATGGCTTGAGAAACACCCATTTTTCGAGCACCCACATCGCTAAGCATCACGGGGTTCACCCCTGCTGGCGCCGAGGTACCCCAAAACCAGCGCCGAGACGATGACGAGCACCAAGGCCAGGCCGCGTTTCATCGCAGGCGACCGGCGAAACCATGGCGTGGACGGGGACGTGGAGCTGTGGGATGCAACTGGGAGACTTGGCGACTCGTGAGATCCCACCTGCTGGGGTAACTCATGATGGTATGTATTGAGCCTGGGTTATAACTAGGGTATTCTTGGGTATGACCAAGGGTTTTCTCTAGGGTAATGATGGTCAGTAATGATGGTAAGTAAGGATGGTAACTAATGATACTACGAGTCCTTTGAGATATAACTGGGGCAATTGATGAAAGTATTCACCAGGTGGCATGTACCCCAGCTATGTCCATACGAGGTTCTGTCCCTCAGTGAGTTCAAGGGGACAACTCCAAGTTTCGGACCAGAGATGCTCCGCTTAAAGGCTTAGAAGTGGTGGGGGAATCCCTTTGTGGGACTGTCGATTTGATACCTCAAAGAGATACCAAGAATAGAGGTAGAAGCAGCTTTACAACATGATATGGATCCAACCGCGATGTGTAAAAAAACCACCAGGATAATGGAACAATTCAGCAGTGGTGACTGATGTGTGTTGAGCAAGAAATTCCTCTTGATACCAGTTGCGGCAACGTATGCAGGAAATCCATGGAAATCAGTTTCCGAGAAAATCAGCTGGAAATCCCGATCACCGATTGTAAATCAACGATTTTCCTGGCAATCTATAGTTTAGTTGGGTTATAAGTAACCCCTATAACCCCTGTAAGTTTCCTGTTCCTGGCAGTGGGTTATAACCCCTATAAGCGTCTTCCTGGTTCACCAACTCCTCTTGATACGGAAACTCTCCATGCGCATGGGCTCGGCTACCAGCTGATCAGCCACTGGGGGTTCCACCTGGCAGCCTCAACCTGAGCCCAGCTGGACACCTCCAGACGGACGTGCTGCTTCTTGGCTCCAGTCAAAGCATACTTGGATGATCATCCCACTTAGTAACTGGTTAGGAACCATGGTTGTATGCTATTTATCAAGGATATAACCCACTTAGGGCAGTTACTAACCATGGTTACTAAGTGGGATGATCATCCAAGTATATGGGTCTATACACTCCGGTGATCTAACATAACTGGCTGGAAAATCACCATTTTTTGGAGGAAACCCTGGTGAAATCAGCTATAACGGGTGGATTTTCCATTGCTATATAGCATGAAATTTGAATTTTATATAACATATATGGCATAATACAGTATATAATGTACAGTATAGCATATATGGCTGTAGTGCTTTATAATACTTGGCTCCGGTATATACATCCACAGTATTATAAAAGACTACAGCCATATATGATCTACATCAAGCATTAAAGAACCCCCACTACAGCCACTATAACCCTATATCATGTACCATATTATAATGGCGTTAAAATCATTAACCCCAACTACAGCCATTTATAATTTATAATGGATATCTAATATAAAACAATGGTTTTTGGGGTACCCAATTTTGACCGGTACCCATATCTGTGCACAGTGTTACATGTATTGATTTTAGAGCATTTGCTGAATATGATGATGTATATCAACCGTTACCTCTGGTAGTCCCTAACCTCGCCTGGAAAATCCATGAAAATCCAGTATTCATAGTTGAAAATCCATGAAAATCCATGAAAACCTAAGCTGATTTGCAAGATACATAGTCTTCGTAACCTCCCATTTCATGTGTGTATCTGCCGGTAGCTGCTGAGCAACGAGACAAATCCAGCGTGTGCAACCATCTGCCGGTGGTTGCCCATCTCCGGCCCCAGCCCTGGCGGCCTTGATTGCACATGCCCTGCAGCCACAACTACAGGGCGGGCCCCCAACCACTTAGAGCTGTTGGTTTATTTGCGTAACTCAACTGGGGTGATTTCTAGCAGTTATGGGGTCTATAACCCAACTTATAACTGCCAGGGACGTAAGGCAAAACCTATATGATCTATAATAATCTTCAGCTCATGTACCCCTTGAACCCAGGGACCCTATTTTAGCTGAAATCATCTATATAAGATTATCTAAAATATCAAAAATAGATGTCATCTCTTAGTACATTTGTGTGAAAATGGAATGTATCAAAGGTCAAAGCATTGGTTTACACAATGGAAATCATTCAAACAAAAGCTGGTGGCTCAAAATTAGGTGTTAGGCATATATGTTATATATGTCAGGCCCAATAACCAATAGCCATGATCAATTGATGTTTGGGTTACCATCTCAAAAGTTCACTTGCCTGTGTCTGGGCAAAAAATTGAAAGATTCAAATTTGATATCGATGAATTTATTACTTATGATGTTAAAGAAAGGGCGAACTGGCAAACAACAGGCGAAGCAGGAGGTGAAGGTTGTAGCCACGGTGATCAAAAGCCCCTACTTTAGCTGAAATCATGAAGAAAGAAACGTTTCCATCATCCCAAACGAAGAAGACATACACACAAAAAACACATGGTCGGAACATCATCTATCATGGAAGATATGTGGCTGCATTCTTTGATATCATGGCGCAAACATTCTCAATACAAAACAAACCAAACATGTCCAAATCGAGAAAATATCATCTAGATACCGAGCATCACAGAAACAGCGGCATTCAGCAGTACAAGTGGGCTTATTTAAAACACGGCGAAATTTGACCTTAAAAAGGTTAAGTCTCCAGAGCAACAAACAGAAGATCAACTTTGACCTCGGCCCTGTGTTTCTTGTTCTTCTTCCTTTCCCTTTCCTTTCCTTTTCCTTTTCCTTTCCCTCTCTCCTTTCCCTTTCCTTTTCCTTTTTCCTTTTCCTTTCCTTCTCCCTTTCCTTTCCCTTTCCTTTTCCCTTTCTCTTCCCCGTTCCCTTTCCTTTGCCTTTCCTCTTTTTCCGCTGTTCCTTTCCTTTTTCTTTTCCTTTCTTTGGCTGCTTGACGCGCGCGCGCAACTGAAACGGATTCATTGACAAAAAGAAAAGCTATATCTTCCTTTTCCTTTCCCTTTCCTTTGCTTTCCCTTTCTCTTCCCCTTCTCTTTTCCCTTTCCTTTTCCCTTTCTCTTCCCCTTTCCTTTTCCTTTGCCTTTCCTCTTTTTCCGCTGTTCCTTTCCTTTTTCTTTTCCTTTCTTTGGCTGCTTGACGCGCGCGCGCAACTGAAACGGATTCATTGACAAAAAGAAAAGCTATATCTTCCTTTTCCTTTCCCTTTCCTTTGCTTTCCCTTTCTCTTCCCCTTCTCTTTTCCCTTTCCTTTTCCCTTTCTCTTCCCCTTTCCTTTTCCTTTGCCTTTCCTCTTTTTCCGCTGTTCCTTTCCTTTTTCTTTTCCTTTCTTTGGCTGCTTGACGCGCGCGCGCAACTGAAACGGATTCATTGACAAAAAGAAAAGCTATATCTTCCTTTTCCTTTCCCTTTCCTTTGCTTTCCCTTTCTCTTCCCCTTCTCTTTTCCCTTTCCTTTTCCCTTTCTCTTCCCCTTTCCTTTTCCTTTGCCTTTCCTCTTTTTCCGCTGTTCCTTTCCTTTTTCTTTTCCTTTCTTTGGCTGCTTGACGCGCGCGCGCAACTGAAACGGATTCATTGACAAAAAGAAAAGCTATATCTTCCTTTTCCTTTCCCTTTCCCTTTGCTTTCCCTTTCTCTTCCCCTTCTCTTTTCCCTTTCCTTTTCCCTTTCTCTTCCCCTTTTCCTTTCCCTTTCCTTTTCCCTTTCCCTTTCCTTTTCCCTTCCTTTCCCTTTCCCTTTCCCTTTCCTTTTCCCTTTCTCTTCCCCTTTCCCTTTCC
>VSDK01008992.1:24728-53577 GCA_009767595.1 Symbiodinium kawagutii | reverse complement strand
GTGTGGCTGGCGGCGCTTGTGGCACGCTAGCGAACACTGGGTGTGGATGGTCGCGGTTGAGGTCCGGCAGCGAACACTGGGCGTGGATGGTCGTGGTTGAGATCCTTCGAGGAGGACGAGAGGAGGAGGATGAGAGGCAAGGCGGGGATGAGCGGCAACTGACATAAAAATCTAACAACCCTCACCTGACAGGTGGGGATCAACACATAGATTCCATCAGTTATCGGTCGCCACTTCCTAGCTTCGGTTGCGTCCAACTGGAGCCAGGGAGTCCCTGATCTTTGGTCAGTTGTGGTTGTGACTCTCCGGCAGATGAACCTGGTTGTGTGCAAAATCCGTGAAAATCGGGGATTTCCTGCTGCTTTGCCCATTGAAACAGCGGTGATTTTTTGGGCTTCCAGGCCTAGATCTACCCGTCAACAAACCGCTGTCCAAGGATGGCAGCAGCCCATGTTCCTTTGACGAATTCGCTTGGGGACAGGGTGATCTGTGGAGAGCGGTTGAGGTCGGGGCGTATCATAGTTTGCAACGGTTCACATCGCTGATAATCAATACAATGGTGAAGACAATGGAGACAACTCGGGGGGTTACTCAACAATGATTCCAATGATGAGTAGTAATGGTTGATATGCGGTGAGCTGATGCTTCATAAACATGAATCAATATGTTTAATAACGGTCAGCTTTGGATTGAAATTTGATTCAATGATGACTCATTGTAGGTCTTATACATACATCTTTATATATGTATGTGGTGAATCTGGACAAGAATTAGTAACAATTGATCACTAATTGTCAAGGTTTTTAGCCAACCATATCTACGGGAATCAGCAGCAACAAAGATGGGTGCGCCCAGAAGTGGGTGTAGCGCAATCCCCTCGATTTCCCCGCTATTGATTTCCTTTTTCTCATTCTGTAGTGGTTCGAGGGTACCAAATTTCCTGTACACAGGGATTCCGCTATCAAAATGGATTCTCGTCGTCATGGAGAGAGAGAGAGAGAGTGTGCGATCAGAGTACCGCTATGGTACCCCTGGGTGATCTACAAAGGACTGATTTCCTCATCAAGTATGAGAGGCAAAACCACATAGTCAATCTAACTAGGAGCAGTTACCAGGGTACCCCTGAATGATCAGGCAATAATGCTGCTGAAATCTATGATGCCTAGGATTGCCAGAGCCTATATGGAACATCGAAGACTAGTGATAACCCTCGTTCATACATGTTCAAACTTTGAAATATGCAGTAGAACCCAAGACCGCAATCTGGGTATGGAATGGTGCAGCTCAATATCTCGAACATAGGGTAGATCAACATTTCAACAAGAAGCATTCTGCGCATTTCTTTCTCCTGTCAACCGATTCGGGTTGCTACCGTGCACTACGACCCGTAACCACATCTCTACCGGGCGAATCATCCAGTGCTCCACAGATCATCCGACTGCCCCAACTGCATCACACGGCGCTCTGCACAATTTTAGCGCTCAGCTGCTGGGCCTGCGGCTGTCCAGGTTGAAGATATCCCAAACTCTGGCAGCAGATTCGGTTCAAACATGGTCAAATGTTCAAAACCACAAGGGTGTTCATCATATTTGCTGTTGCCCTGGATGATATATTCAGATTTTTCAAGCCGTTGATGTTTCACTGATGCTCACCAAACAGATCGGCTTCGTATGTTATTCGGTTGAAACATTTTCGCATCAGTGGTCCCAACGAAGCCGATCCAACATCGGTTCCACCATGAAGGCCTTGTGACTGCCGATAAGCTTTTGCAATCCCTGGCATGTTCAGCTGATTCCACCTGTAATTCTGCGCTGGTACTCCATCCTTGTTCTAGTAAATAAATCACCCAACCATATTGTTGCCTGCTTATCGATATGAGATTCTAGCACATTGTCTAAAGGATGCTGTTCTTCTTTCATTGAAACCGATGAAAAGAAAACATGGCAATGTGGGGACCTCTGAATTCAGCAACATGAAGCAAGCGCGCATATCGGTTGGTTTCAGTTGGACACACCACATATTATTGCCTTTTTCATACTCAACAGACCTATGATTACATATGTGCCATCATCAACACAACCAGAATTGACTTGATTTGCACAGCCAATCTGTATCCATGAGCACCAGTAGACACATCAACTTGATACGAAGGGGCTGCCATTCACATGGGTGTTGATCAAAATCAAGGTTCCTAGGGTACTAGCCCCTATCAACCATCATGAATCGTTGTCTGGGCAATATTTCTGCACTAGAAATCCTCGTTTGACATCCCAACAAATCAACAACACTATCACCCACTAACCCCTTCGTGACCATTGACCCATTGCTGATAATTCTCAACCAGTATCCCATGACTCATGACTACCAATCACGATCGACCATTGGCCAACTATCAAATGTCAACCCTTCAAAATGTGGATCTCCCATGAACTCGTCCTGTAAAGCAGTGTCCCCTTGCACTTCTCCTCTCGGACATTTTTGTGGTCATACTACCCTTGGTTGGTGGTTCCAATCCCTATGTAAAATGCTAATCAACCAACCATCAAATAATAGCAAATTACGAGGATAATCAACAAATAAAACCATCAACTTTCTCGACCCTTCTTGTCTAAGCTTGATACTTATCTGGTTGGTGGTTTCAACCCCGATGAAAAAAGTATTGGTCAACCAGCAATTTCTGAATAATTACTAGGGAAAATACAAAATGTTTACGTTTACAACCACCAATCAGTTCTTCGTTAATATGACATTTCGACATTTCTGCGATGATAATGATTCGATGATGGTGATTCGATGACGACGATGCCGTGTCACTTGGCTGTGGAATCACCCTGCCACCGCCTCACCACAACGACCCGGCACACCTGGAGGCCTCACATCTCTTCGCTATCTCGTATCTGTCCCGCCCTTAAGCGACGATGCGTCGTTCACTTCTTGCTTCGACTGTTGTTGTTCACCTGGTTGGTGGTTCTTTCAACCATCTTTCTTTAAGCATTGTTGTTTCAACCCCTACGAAAAATATGAGTGATTCAATCAATGACTTGTCAATACTGGTGGATGTAAAACATGTTTGAAACATTTTGAAACCACCAACCAGTCATCATTCCTCACCATCGTCAACCTTCGCGAAGCATTGACAATCAAGCATTGACTGACCATCATTTACCATGGTAAACCATCCCTTCAACACCCGTCGTCATCGGTCCATAGTCGAGATAAGCCATGATGCCACATTCATTGTCGTCCAGCATTGTCAAATCATTAAGTTTTCCCAACTGCTGGTAATCCGCCACTATGAAGCGTTGATAAAGCAACATGAGCCAATAATACTCGTCACGTAATCAACAATTCTAAGCTTACCAACATGACAAAACAACCAAAATCAACTAATCGATCATCATCCAACATCAACTAACCTATCATTAACCAACGAATCAACACAAACCATCCATTATATAATTCACAACCATTCACCCATCATCATCCTCACCACCATTCTCCAACAATACCACCACCAAACATTGATCCCAAATTCATCAAGATGAAAGGCTTACTGTATTGATATTCATCACTATGATTCATCAACTCATTCACCACTCTCATCCATCAGATCCATCACCCCTGTCACTGATCCAGCGCAAGCATTCCTCACCATCCAGCTGCGCTGGGGAGACCCGACGGCCGGCTGCCAGAGGTACGGCGAATCCTGGGTGCTTCGATGTTTTTGAATGGGTTGTATGGGTGTTTCTCACTATAGGGGTCCCCAAAAATGCTTGATTTACTACTATAAATGGTTGATACAGGATGACTTGGGGGTACCCCTATTTTGAGAAACACCCGTATGAGGATATTGATTTTTTCATCCGATTGAGATTAATATCAATGAAACACATGTTGTAAAAAGAATCTCAATATCCTCAATACCTATTGAGATCTTATTTTTCTTTCATTTTTGAATTGGTATACCATTGCTATTTACATGATTCATCGTTTACAAGTAAAGGTTGACATGTTTCATCTTTTACATTGAGTTTAACAAGTCAAACCAAGTAAAGGTTTATTTACTTGGTTTACATTGAGTTTTGTTTGTTTTTTTTTGCGAACCTATTTGGTTTTTGTTGCTGTTTTTTTCCAGATGTGTGAGAATATTTATGAGATTTGCATTGGGATTTTCAAGATTTATAGGGATGGTTTATTGTGGTTGATAAATCATCTTTCGCTGGTGATTTTGAAATGGTGGTTTCATGTTGGTTGATCAAAACACAGCTATGGATGGTGAAGCTGATTTACAAGCTGCTTCATAGTTTGCTGGCTGGTGGTTATAAACCCTATGACAATGAAAACTATGTGTCAACCAACAAATCATTTGTAAATATGTACTAGGGCAAATAAAGACTGTTTAAAACCACCAACAAGGTTGGTTGGTGGTGGTTGAAATTGGCTTTTTGAAAAGGATATGCATGGTGCTAATATGATCTAATATGTGCTGTATAAAAGTATATGTATATATTCAAATTTCAGTGTCCTTACACATCTATGTTCACATAAAAGGGGTTAGTATGTAATATAACTACTAACAATGCCTATTTTCAAAAAAATAGCTGGTAGTTTTCCATCACATATCAACGTCAATCACATGTTCCAATACCGATCCAATAATATGCATATCATGGGAAATCCTTCAACATGGTACGAGTCACTGATCTGTGTTGATAACAATGGTAGACAAAGGAAACTTTTAATACGTGTGATGTCCAGTGCTTATTGTTTGAGAGAACTACTAAATAGATAGATAGATAGATAGATAGATAGATAGATAGATAGATAGATAGATAGAACTACCAAAGGGTAACCACGATTGTGACCCATTATAAACCACCATCAATAAATTTCCTGATTAACTATCATTGAGCAAACGGCTGTCTGTCTGTCAAACGAAATGATTCACTATCAGAGCCCATTATTACACATCCTCAACCATCATTATCAAAAAATCACAACCATCCTTAACCCATCATTAACGCACATTAACTGGTGCTTGCCCTGATAACAATCGGGTTGGTGGTGTCAACCCCTATGAAAAATATTACAGTAGTCAACCAACCATTTGTTGATAATCATTGAGAAAATCAAAAATGTTCAAAACCACCAACCATGGTGAGTAGGTAAGACCACAGGATTATTAACTTTTTGTCAATCATGGTGTAGATTCTCAATCATCAATCATGGTTTACAAAAACTGGATGTTTTGAACGGTTTATCAACATTTGTTGTTTATCAACCATGGTTGAGAACTAACCATGGTTTATTTGTTTTTGTTGTTAACCTATTAATATCTATTAGTTAACCAGTATCATAATTAATTTAACCAGTATTTAAACAGTATCTAACTTTAGTATACCATTATTTGTATTCATTTTCTCAATAATTACCTATGAGCCATTAATGCTTATCAACTTGGATAGTTAGTAGGCACCACCATGGGACAAACCCATCATGGGATGCAACGGACGGCCTTCCACCCTCCTGCTCTTCCATGGTTGCGCGAGTGCCTAGGCGGGGAAATAGTTGGTAGACCGTCCTGTAAAGGGACACAGCGTTTGTGTAGAAATCGTGTGGCAAACTTGGGATTATAGGGGATATGGTGGTTTCTCAAGCCATAGGGGGCCCAAAAAATGGTTGGTTTATTACTATGAAAATGATTAACAATGGATGATTTGGGGTCCCCTATTTTGAGAAACCACCATATCTAATGGTTCATACTTTGAATTGATAGGGGATCATCACTAACAATAGTGGTTAAATTATGCTGTTAGCCATCATCATGGCAGGTCAACTATGGGATTTTTAGGGGATTGCAATGGTTACTAATGGATAATAATAGGGATGAATATGGCTGATTCACGGTTCTATAGGGGATACCTAATGCTTCATAATAGGGATTGATAGGGAAAAGCATGGTTAAGAAATACGTTACCCCCTTCCCCTCTTTGTGGGAGGTAGAACGAAGTAGGCACAGGTCCATCTATCAAACTTATATGTGTATGGGTCGATTCGTTAATGATGTGTGCAAAGTGCATCAATCACCGAAAAAAGAGCCCAAGTCTTCTGAAATCAGTGAGTTTACATATTCATTGAGTGTTATTCATTGTATTCTATTGATACTAATCTTGTGAATAATAATTTGTCAAAAGGGCAGTTTAGTTATGGACCAATCAACAAAAACATTTACTTTGCAATATCAAAAGGTTTGCAAGTCAGTTGAGTTTAGTGATATTGGACCTGTGACTTAAGGCTTTCCAATGGAATTCTGAATTCCTTCTGCCCCAAACTTCAGGTTTTCCAATGGAATTCTCTACGCTGTTGATTTAACAAAATGTTTCCACATTGGAGGCTCACTGTCATTGCAGCTTTGGTTTGCCGAAGGTTATGTCTGTGAGGAAGTCCTCAGAAATAGATTAGTCTTGGGTACAGCCGTAGCAACTGAAGGATATCAAGTCGCCACGTAAGGTCCGACTAAGTGGATCATCCCACTTTGGAAATGGCTACTTAACCATAGTTATGAAGTCCCCAACTAGGCTTATGCCCCTCATGAGTGGCTTATGACTTATGACCATGGTAAGTAACCACTTACTAAGTGGGAAGATCCACCAAGCAACAGTCCCGTCTGGAGTCTGCATCCAGTGTACCACTTGCATCAGACTCGATTGTCTTCGTGACTCTCTTGCCGTTCTCGATCCGAGTTTCCTGGCAGCAAACGTGACTAGAGATGGTAGCAACAAGGATGGGTTGATGACGACTTATGGAGGGTTGATGATGGTTAATGATGTGACACTGATGGCTCTTAATGGTTGAGAATGATGGTTAATTAGTGATGGTATGCAACATGGAGAAACAAATGTATGATCGGTTCTAGATTCACACAGAAGTATTCCCCAATATCAAATGAATCAGCACCATGCCATAAACGTTTCCCGGTGAAAATATACTTGCATAAAAATCACAAGCCAGTTGATGACAATATGACTTCTAGCCAGTGAAATGCTGGAGTGGTTCCATGCCAAAAATGCGCCCCCGTGAACTGCCAACAATCAACAACGACAGGCAACACAACAGTCGTGTAGGGGTGGACAAAGTGTTTCCATGCGCCGGACCATAAATTAGAACATACAGTATTCTCCAAATCCGTTGCTTTCCCAACAGCCACCTTCTGGAATGGGCCAAATTTCAAAATCATCACCTCAATGTGATCGAATCGATCATGGCAATCTTTAATGCCCCTTGGCTTCGAGGATCAACCACCATCTGAAGCTCATCACTGCTTGGTGGTTGAACCACCCTTTGAAAAATATGCTTGTCAACCAACCAACCATTTGGAAATACTAGGCTGGTTGGTGGTTTCAACCCCTATGACCCTATGAAAAATAACAGTCAACCAACCTTTTGTTAATAAGTACTAGGGAAAATAACAAATATTTCAAAGCACCAGCCAGTAGAGAAACTAAAAAATCTCATAAAAACCACCAAGCGGATCATCTTGCCGCGCGCCGTTGGGTGCAGCACCCGTCACTGCCGAGCGTCACTCTTGGTGGTTTTGCCGCCGCTGGACGTGGAAAAACTGCTGGAAAAGGACACAGAGCTACCTGGGATACCAAGTGTCGACGGATGGGATGAAAACACCTGGGACGCCAGATGCTTATTGGTTAATAGTTAATAATAGGGGATGATAATGGTTAATAGTAGCTGGTTCATGGTTAATAATAGGGGATGGTAGCCAACAATAGTAGTGGATATTTGATGCTTGGTATTTGGCTGGTGGTTGGTGGTTTCAATTCACGGTTAACTAGCTGGTTAATGGTTAATAATAGGGGATGATAACCAACAGTATATGGCTATGGGTCAATATTGACCAACCAATAATGGGGAAGTTCAACAACAAAAATAGGGAAATTAATGGTTAACTATAGGGGAACTAGGAGTACAGGGTGAACTGACCCACAGCCATTTGCCTTTATTGAGGTCATCTTGAGGGTGAATGTTAGCTTGATATGGGGGGGTTCTCGATATAGGGGGATCCACTTCTCACCAAGCTTTTATCTCCATAGGGATCCTCAAATCACAAGAATCATTATAGCTTGATTCACAAACCACCAGAAACAAGAGGGTTTACCGTGGATTACCCCTCGACTCACTTGATCACTTGATGATTCAATTCATTTGTGCCATGGTTTCATGGTTTACCACGGTTTACCATGATTTACCCCTTGATATACAGAAAGAAAGTTTGTTTCATGATTCACTTGATGACTTTGATGAACGAATCATTGCCAAGGTGCCCCCGAAGGCATCGCCAAAGCCGCCAAACCTAAGAAGCCGCCGGAACAGGCGTACCGTGAGATGGCAATGCATATGCAATGGATCATTCACCATGTTTAGCTTACTTAACTATTGAGAATGGGTTATCCCGAATAACTACATATTTACCGTGATCTGGTGATAATCTAATTCACCATGTTAGTGGATAATCCAAGTGATAATTCACCGTTCTTGGCTTACCTAACGGTTGGGAATGGTGATTTTCCAGTCATCTTTTATTTACTGAATCATTGGGAATGCTTATTTGCTAAGCGTTGCTATGTTGCCAAAGTGGAGGTCAAATGCTGTTGTACCCCTGGGAAACCAACATGTAATTAAACGGCAACCTGTTATGTCCAAGAAAAACGACCATAAATGGTTTACCAAAGTGTATATCCAAGTACGCTGGGGATATAACAATGGCATCTAACAAAGTGTGGGTCACACTGTCTTCAGAAAAGCATGGGCAAATCAAATTTTAATGTTATTTGTTGTTGCTTTGATGCTGCTTTTGAAGGTTGAGTATGATTATACAAATTGCCAACGAGGATGACAGACTACCTATTGCACCGATGAAGTATGTTGACTGACGGAATTTCCATGACGGGACATCAGATCCCCCATGAAACAACATGAGCAGCTTCAAACCTAGCTGGCTCAAGGATGGACCCTCAAAGCCCACAATGTTCTCGCTTGATTTTTGTGTGAGAGGCAGTCACTTAATGTGGAAAATCGCATGATTTGAGCAACATGGACATAATACGTGTAAGTGTTGGTAATTAGATTCCATGAACAAAATATTACAGATATGTGTTTATGAGCTACCAGTACATGAAAATTGTTTGTAATTACAATAGTTCCATAGCCAAATCAATTGCCACCAGTTGTTTGTTCCATAGCCATGAACAAATATGACTCAAATCATGTCAAATTAATTGCCGCCAGTTGCTATGGTTGGTAGATCCGTGGTCACCTGCAACGCGGCTGAGTGAGGCTATGAGCCATAAGTCAGCCAGTCTATGAACCAGGTAAAACGTGCCATGTGTTCAGCATGATCCGAACCATAATCATCCAGATTGACGTTGATTTACAGTATAGTCTGAAATTTATGAATTACATGATCGCCCAAAGTTTGAACATCATCAACCGTAATCAACCATCTGACATGGCATGATTGACAGGAGTTGGCCATATAGTTGGTATACGCCCCGTATAATTGTTCCTTATCATCCCCTATTATCAACCAACCATTATGAGTTAACCATTGGTTAACTGCTTGACCCGGGCGCTCGCCATTTCATGACCCCAGCAGTTGATGTCTCCGTTGAATTGACCCCTTTCTGCGGGCTTAGTCACATGCTGCCCAGATCTCCTAGGCCACCGAAACCTTGTGCGAGGGGAGCAGGATGGCTGGGAGATGCGGTGGTGGTGCATGACGGTTATGATGATGGTGAGAGATGGTTAAATGATCTTAATAAGCAAGTATATAGTGGTGTTAGATGGTTACCCTCTGGTGAACTAACATGGCAATGGAAAATTCACCATACATTGGTGATTTCCCAGGCTTTTTTGCTGACAAAATGGTGTATTCTCCATTGCCATGTTAGTTTACCAAAGGATCAATGATCTTAGTAAGCTGGTGAATGATGGTTAACTCATGCTTAAGCAGCTGGGTACTACTATGTAATAGTAAAATAAGCTGATTGAATAGTGATTGATGTTGGTATGGCAATGATGGTCAATGATAGTTTACAAAGTGTGATGATTATTGCCACCATCAGTGCAACCACGGATACATCAACCAACGCTCAGGGCAGGCTATAATCACCACTCACCAGCTGGTTGGTTAAGCTGCGACGATGGTTGGAACGTAGCAACCAGCTGCTACGGACTCTTGTGGTCAGATGTAGCTACAGACCGTGGTTGGATATAGACTATGAAGGCAAGAGGAGATGCATGCAGGTACCCCAAGCATCGGTTGAAACGTTGTGGCTTTTGATCAACAATCTTGGGAAATCCATTTGAACAACCTCCCTTTATATTCGATGTTGAATCACCAGCTATTGAACTGGCCAAACTGGCGAGGATGCAACTGAACTGCTGCACCAGTGCTACAATCGTGGAACTTTGCAAGCACTTGGACAAGACAAATGATCACTCTACCACCGATGAAAGAATACACCATGGAAATTGGCTGCAATACAAAACCTGAAGCAATTGTGGCAATAATCTTAATTGGTTGATTTCAACCAGCTATTTTAATTTCCAATAATCCAATCTGGTTGGGGGTTGAACACCCCTATGAAAAATATGCTTGTCAGCTAACAATTTGATAATCATTACTAGGGAAAATAACAAATCTTTGAAACCACCAACCAGCAATTGGTTGCTCAAATAATCCAACTTGGTGGCAGGTTTGTGCAACCACTTCCGATCTCCCTTGCGTAATTTATGCAAACCACAGCCATGTTTTGCTGCTTGCAAAAATTTGACGCTTGCAAATGGTGTTTTCTCAAGTCATGGGGGTACCCCAAAAAGGTTGGTTTAGTACTATAGATGGTCAATAAAGGGTGATTTGGGGGGTTCCCTTTTTCTGAGAAACACCCAAATGATGTTGAGCACTGCATGGGCGAACAAAAGCAACAACGAACAAGCGGTACATATGGTGGTCTCACAAACTGGGGGTAGCCCATAATCATCCAGTTTATCATCAATTTATAGTAATAAACCAACCATTCTTGGGGTACCCTATTCTAGAAAAGCCCTCCTATAGCAATATATGGCATGTATATATATATATATAAAAATATATTTGTACATATATATATAAATATATATATATATATATATAAATATACATCATACATCTATATATCATCCAGGGTAGTCACCCATCATCCAGGGTACGCACCTCCCAAGTCGCCAAAGTCGCCAAAGTCGCCAAAGCCGCCAAAACCACCACCTAGGGTGAGGCGCAGCCGGAACCGCCGATGATGGATGGTTCAAAGTCGACATGGCGTCGTCCAACCTGTCCAGAGGATGATGGCTTCTCCTGGTATCGTTAAGCTAGTTATATCCTAGTTATATACTTAACTATAGTTATATCTTCTCCTGGCACCCTCTACTTAGCTAAGTTGGTTTATAAATAGGGAACTAGGGTAACTGCTCGTTATGGAAGGCATAACTATAGTTAAGTCTCTGGCTTATCAACCAACTTCTAACTAGGGGGTACCACTCTGTAAGTGGCAAGTGATAAAACGTCATTGTCTATTGTAAATACTGATATTGGTCCAGCCATGGTCAGCCACTAATTCCTTTAGGTTAAGCATGGATGTGGAAAAGAATCAAATTTACGAGGAACCATCCAAAAAAAAACAAAACATATTATCCACATCTATGTCAGTTCCACCCAGGGTAAGAAATACATACCACCAACTGCCGCCCCATCACTAACCGCAAACCATGAATCGATCATGGACTACTGTTTCACCATCACTTACAGCTATACTTCTGTAATCTCTCATCAACCATCAGTTGTGCATTTCTAATCAACATCGATCACCATGAACCAAGTTTAGCCATTCATCAACCATTCATGAACCATTCAGTAATCATGCATCAACCATTCAGTAACCATTCATCAACCAATCATCAACCACCATTAACCATTGCTTCTGTTGATAATGGTTCATGAATGCTTCATTGACCATTATCAACCATTGGTAGTTGATAACCGTTGCATTGTCATGGTTCATCATCTGTCATGGTTCATCAACCATTCATCAACCATTATCAACCACCATTAAAGCCCTTCACCAACCACCATTATTAACCACCATTAACCATGGCCTCACCGGTACTAAAGCCCTGTCATTCACCATGACTTCGTGAAGCGCAGCCGGGGGCCGTCCACCGGGCCTCCGCCTCGGCTTTTCTCCAACGCGTCGAAGGCCTTTCCGCCACAGCGGGCCGCCACAACGGCAAAGGCGTGCGGAGCCACCGTTGCAGGAAAACGTCAACCGATGATTCATGGTTGATAAGGTTAATAATGGTTGATAAGAATGATCAATTTGGTTCATAATGGTTAATAAGAATGATCAACTATGGTTAACCATGGTAATAGTGGTTAGTAATGGCTATGAGTAAGGTTAATAATGATAGAATCAGCTAATGACGGTTAATGAAGAATTAAATACTGATAGAATTAACTAGTGACGGTTAGTAGAGGGAGAATCAGGATATCTACCATCATTGACCTTGTTAGTTGATTCTACAATTCTTAATCAGGTTAATAATGGTAGAATCAACAAATAATGGTAAATAATGGTAAATAATGGTGAATAATCATCGAATCACCATCAATGCATAGTGATAATTCAACGGATAATAGGAAAGAACCAGGGATTCTAATGGGTGTGTACCAACTAAAATAATCATTGGTTGAAAATGGAAGAATAGCAGGGATTAATAGGGAAGAATTACCAACAGAATCATTAATAACCATATAGCTATGTGCCAAGCCAGAGGGTAACCGTTATAACCAACCAAAGCCAATGATCATTTCACAAATGGAAACCATTGGTTGACTGGGGGTACCACCATGGCTTGGCACATACCCAAAAGTTTCAGGAAACATCTTGCCTTGCAAGGGAATCGATCCATGATACAAGCAATAAATGATGATGCTCAAGTAATGACCATGCCAGTTGTAGAAAGCCATGAATGTTGCTCTGATGTTTCCCTTCCTGGGTAAGATGGTGATTGCTTCTGGTAGGAAGTTGCTGGCAGATGTGCGCGTTCTCACTATTACAACTAGTAACTGCAATAGGTGGACAAAAAAAAACAAACCCCAACCCAAGGAAGAAAACGAAAACCCAGACCTCAAATCTCAATGTTCCAACATGTGCCATTGAGTTGCTGGAGCTGGGGTTTGGTTTTTTTGTCCACTCGCGCCAGCCTTCTTCGCGCACTTCAACGTTTGAAATTTGGGGGCGTGGGGGTGATGTGTCATGGTCAGGGTTTGATGTCATTGTCCACCTAGGTAGGATATTGAGATACCACTAGTCCAACTCATAACTATTCCAACTAGTTCCGACTTTGGACATTTCCTACGACTTCAACAGAGTAACAATGAAAATACCAGATCACAACTATTCCAAGTTCAAACAAATCCAAGTTGCAAGGATGCTGCAAGCTACTCTCAACACTCCTGCCATAGCGACACCCGTCCGCTGCCCAAGCCACTTTTTTGGGACAGCTGAGTGATGTCCAAGTGTATATCTACATGCATGGTGCTTTCGCAAGTCATACAGGATTATTATGGTTAATAGTAAGGATTGATAGGGGATGATCAATCACCAACGAACTTATGGTTAAACAACTACTACATGTGTGTTTCTCAAAATAGAGGACCCCGAAAGCTATGGTTGATTTATTCATAAAAATAGATGACCAACATTGGATGACAACAGGGGGTACCCCTATCTTGATAGTCCACCACATGCGTGTATGTGTGGTGTATTTCGAAATATGTAAACATGTTACAGATGCATGGATGCACATATGTTCTAAGTCAATATCGAACATGACGGTCACCACCAAGTGAATCTGCTGCGCAAGGTCCTCAAGGCAAACATGTTTGGATTGAAAGAAATCGATCCCAACAACTAGGCAAGTTTCCAAGGGATGATCAACCAAATGTTTACAAGTTCCGGACAAGTTCTTTACAGTTTGTTCACAACTTACTAGCAAGTTGTAGCTGTATTCTTGTCAGCAAATTAGTTTTTACAATCTATCAAAAACAACATAGTTGTAGCTTTATCATGATTAGCAAGCTAGCAGCTATTAGTTCCTAGCTATTGGCAAGTTACATAGTTATTAAGTAACTATGATAGTAATCAACTATCATATTAATACATCCAACTATTACAAGTTGGATCTATTCTCAATGTTCTATATTAACACGTCATCAACAAAACACCAAAAACTATTATGGATGATTACCTTGTTCTATGTTAACAAGTCATCTATTCTATCAAATTATAGTCATCAACAGTTGTAATACTATACTATCATACTATACTATGATGTAACTTTTATCATAATAGTACTATCCAACTATTCCAAGTGTCATCCAGCCATAAAACTATTCAAGTGTTGATCAACTTGTTCATCCAACTATTCCAGTTATTGAAGTTAGAAACGGACTATTGCAAGTCATCAACAACTGGACTCCTTCGCATGGCACGGCCTTCTTCAGCTCCATGAGATGTGGCTGGTACTGGGGATCTGAATACCTGGAACCGGTGGCATCCAGTTCGATCCAGCCGCTATCCCAACAGCTACCACTGGGGCGGTTGAGCCATGGGGAATTAGTGGCTAAGTAGTGGTTTCTGAACGGTTAGTGACCGGTGAATAGTGGATAATTAGTGGATAGGTAATAGTTAATGGTTATGATTAGTGGATGGGTAATAGTTAATGGTTATGGAGGGTAAGTAGTGGTTTTAGTAGTTGATGAGTGGCTAATTAGTGCTTACCTGATGATGATCCTTATTGGTTGGTGGTTCGGTCCAAGCCATCAATATCTCAAGCCATCCGAAAAGCTCGCTTTGGTTGTTTGTAAGCCATTTGAAAAATATCAAACCAACCATCTCAAATGTGGGGTAAAATAAAGTGAAGACAAATAATTGATGCACAAAATCAGCAAGGTCAGCATTCTTGGGGCAAGACCAATAAGCACCCAATTGTGAAACGCTTCAATTTTGGAGGCAATACGTCAATCCAGTCACCATGGTTGCAGCCAACGCACAATGTTGAGGACATCGCTCATCTGTCACTGCACAGCAACTCTAGCCCCTTTTTCACCCGGGGTTCTCTAAATCCAATAGAGAAACATACCGAAACCCAAAAAACACTTAAAGAAAAGGCCTGCAAAGAAGTCTGCTGTGGCAAATGACTAGATAGCTTAAAAAACTCTTGCTCCCTGAGTGTGAATGGTGTGCTTGAGCAGGTGTTATCATGCAGCCGGGCAAATATTTGCCTGTCTTTTGGAAAGCTCCCCATGGTGCTGACTCTTGCTACGGATCCCGGTCCGGAACAACACAGATGTTCCCGGCGATCTGTCAGCACTTGATCCCTGGCGGCCCAGGGCACTTCTTTTGGAGGCTTGGAAACATTTTCTGCTCCTTGCCTGGTCGGATTTCAGCACCGCTCAGTGTGGTCCAGGGAAGCCACCATCCAGCATTTATAGGCAGAGTGGCATATATTGTTTGATTTTGATGTACCTTGATCCTCAAATACCCTGTACTTTTTGGGATTAGTTTGAGACTTTTATGAGGTAATAAGGGTCAAGGTTTATTCACTATTCATTCGTGCCGAAACAGGATTCAACATCACATTTATTTCTGGAATTGTCACCATATAGACAAAAAATCAAAAAAGAACCTGGAAGACTTTGTGGTGGAAATCCTCCGAAGGAACAGCAGCAAAGTGCTGATGGCTATGGGCACCCTGTACCCCTGGTTCCCCCATCATCAACCGTTGTTTCCGCTATAAAATGATTGGTGATGATCCCCCATGAGTTGGTTGGTTGATTAACTGCTTGACCCATCGCCTGATCACTCCTTCAAATCCTCAACGAGAAAAATCGAACCTACGTCCGGCGACCAACTGTTGCTCGATTGCAACCGGGGCTTCTGCCAACTGTTCCCCATTGTGATCCATGGCGGAGGTATATCTATCAACCAAAGGTAAGTCAGGGATCAGCAAGCAGTGGGGGCCTCGCCACTTGTCCATCTGCAAAACCTTTTTCACTTGCGCGGCCTTGTCAGACTGCCTCAGCGGCGCCGTCAAACAGAGCTCTGGGGCAACGTGACGGATCGAATGTTCGCCTTGAGGTCATGAGAGCTGTAGTAACTTGGTTACATCACACAGTTGTCTACCGGATCACTAGCCCAAGTAGAATGATGTAACTAGTCCAAGTAGATCACCCATGTTCAATCACCGGATTTGGGAAAGTAGAATCGTGACTAGCCCAAGCGTTGGGTGAGCATTTTGGTCATCATTGGCATCTCACTTTCAAGCGAGTAGGAAGCTAATTTTCCTGTTAGCAACCACGATGGGTTGTGAGACACCATGTATTTAGGATCTGGGAAGCCGGTCGATATGCTCCAAAACTGATGGGTTAATAGTATTGAAATCTGATGATTGTGCTGGTACACTGTGCATCAAAGTGGTGAGTCGGAAAAGTGCGATCCATCTTATGTCCACAAAGACTAGAGATAGAGAAAGTTTCTATGCCGCAATATGCACCTGAATGACAACTCTTGTTTCCTTCCCAAGGTTGTTTTCAGTAGCGTGGAAATAAACATTGATGTGATCATTACGTGATCAATGTCTTTGCTCAATATTCAATCAACAAAAACTGACGAACATTGCCTGAAGCGGGCAAAATGCCAATTGATTCGCAATGGGGGTCTTATGCATGTGTTTTTCCATTTCATCTATTCTGCTGCTGCTGCTGCTGCTGCTGCTCCTGCTGCTGCTGATGATGATGATGATGCTGATGATACCAACCGAGATATACCTAGATGCAGAGCTGGAGGTTGAAGACTAATCGAGCTCTGCAGATTGCTGCATGTTCTCTTGAGGCCTTCAGCCTTTACCTATTGGTCCAGTTCGGAAGTGATCTACACCGGATTGGTGGTAGTTTGTTTGCATGGACAAACATCAGTCTCCCCGAATTCCTGCTCAACCTAGCAAATGGTTTGAACCCTCCTGGCAGCTCAGCTTCCACTCCCTTTGAAGAGCTACATGGGTACCCCTACATGGGTACCCCTACATGGGTACCCCCTGGCTCCGAGTGACTTCTTCCCAACCAACAGCCAGTTCAACCTGCGAATCGACCCCAGGAAGGCTCGTGATATTTGGCTTCCGGGCCCAACGGCTGTGTAGAACTTGGCGAGAGCCTCCTCCTGTGATGGAGAAAACAGCACGACCTGTTAACTCCTGCCATTTGGTTAGGCCACTCCTGGTAGCTCCAAACCCCTCCAGAGGGCCCTTAAAGTGATACCCCTGGCGCAGCTCATCGCTTCCAACAATCATTTAGTAACAAATTCACAGAGTAAGGTGGGCCCCCGAGGCCCCCAACAGTCGTATAGTAACTGGGTTCACCCAACTTGGAACTGGTAGACCGCAGGGAAGCTGGTTGTTTTTAGCCATTTGACAATGGTTGTTGGCCCACCTTTTAGGATTTCCAATGGTACAGCAATAGAGATCACATTTTGTGAAGAATTTGAATTCATAGGCAACCAACACTGACAAACAACATGCAACAATGAGCAGCAATGACAAACAATTACTAACAAGAACCAACAATGAAAAACAACAACCCAACATCAGCCAATGACAACCGACAACCAATAAAGGCCAAAAAAAACAAAACAACAAGCAGCAATGACCCATAATGACACCCAACAAACAGCCGCAAGCCACGGACCCATCATGATAGCAATAAAACTGATGAGCTGGTCGAATCAGCTCACTTCTTACCATCCCTTTTGGTTGCGGAAAAATAGGTCAGGAACTACACTGGTACTGGCATTGCTGATACTGATATTCCTCGGTAACCTGGATTTGACTGCTGGCAACAGGTGGAAGTGATTGGTATTCCCATGGATTGGTCATGTCATTTCCTATTCATCACCTCATGAATTACAGAAAATCCACCAGCCGCAACCAGGTCTAGGGCTTGCAGGAAGTTCATGCAACGAGTCTTACTGACTCGGCTCGCCATCAACCAGCTGTAACCAGCTCTTAACCACACCACCAACCACTCTCATTGACAACAATTGTAGGGAACCAGAGAAATCTGAAGGATTTCCATAGATTTCCTATGGGTTTATGAATGTTTATGGAGGTTTTACTTTAACTCCTGGTAGATATAAATTCCTGGATATATTAATTAACATTCATAAACTTATAGGAAATCCATGTTACCATCATCCTATAAGGACTCGTAATATTTTTCCACATGTTTAACCATGAGTCAACATCTGCTCCACCCAGTGCAAGCGTCCAGCTTCCCAAGCATATCACCGCCATCGCCGGCACCGAACTCTTCGAACTGAACCTCAGGAAGTGGTGAACGGAAGTATGCTTACGAGGTGGGCACCCAAACCCTTTTAAGTTGGCTTAGAATTAAGCTAAGTAGGGTTCACTACCAGTTGGGGATAGTTGAATTCACCTAAGTAGGGTTAAGTACCAGTTGGAGTTTATAACCGAACTGAAATAACTGCTAGGGGCCCACCTTGTACTGCCCTATTTATCAATGGTGAAAGCCACAAAAAGGGGTAGTGGCAGCAGGTTCACCAGAGAATCGGCTGATGACCATCCAAATAGTTTGTGCTGTTTCACAAAACAATTCATAAATGAATTCATAATGATGGCCTCATCATGATAGATCCAAACATGTGAAAGTGTTTATAGTGGAGAATAGTGATCAAAATCCGCAACCGAAACTGCAACTATACATTGGAATGTCCATCAATGGCGCTTATTAGTCGCCTTTCTCGAAGTGCTAATTTGAAAGGTTTCAAGGCGCACCCGCGCTTGGTGGTGAGATCCTCGACAGGATAAAAAATGGGTGTTTCTCAAAATAGCGGACCCAAAGAAACGGATGCTTAGTATAAATGACTCATATTGGATGATATAGGGGTACCCCAATCTTGAGAAACCACTATTTGACTATATGTATAATTACTCTACTTGCATGTCCAACGTGATTAACCTATCAATGGGTGTATCCTAACGATCAATAAAGGCTTACAGTAAGACATTTTTTGATAGTCCTGCAGACATGAACAGAAAGTATTCCCAAACCAACCAATCCAATCAAACTAACTAAACCAAATAAACCAACCAAAGCAACTAAATCAACCTCAACCAAACCAAACCAACCTTAACCAACCAAACCCACCCCTTAGCTAACCTAAGTAACCAACCCAACCCAACCCAACCCAACCCAACCCAACCCAACCCAAGCCACCATCAAATCTCCGAAACTCAGCAAAAGCCAACAGGAATCACGACCAGTAGACCCGAAAACGTAACGGCACAGCGTCCACAACTCCTCCATGATTCATATATGGGTTGGTTCACATCTATGGCTATCAGAATAAAATCTGGTTGATTCTATAGGGATTGATGGAGGATATAATAAAAACCCATAAGAATTAAAAACCAATAATAATGGTTCCAAGAATGATGATGGTTGATTTTGAAACAATTGCGTCTGTCAACAAAAATGTGATAATTCTGAATATTATACTCTGATCAATTCTAGAATATTGTTCCCTACTATCAATTCATGGTTGCCAATTGATACAGAAATAAGGATCATCAATCAGGAATTGTGAATGACCGATCAATTAGGATTATCAATCAACCCTCCCTATCAATAATTGATTGGAATATCAATCAACCCTATCAACTAGGATTATCAACTAGGATGATCAATCAACCCTATCAAAGAGGATTATCAACTAGGATGATCAATCAACCCGATCAACTGGCTGATTGGTTGATTGGAATTGTTGCAACCAACCAGCACTTAACCAACAACCAACAGCCTACTCCTTGCTGCCTAGGGAGCTATAGAATCAACCGGCGATTCACAGCTGTGAATTGAGAAACCGGTGTAATGAACAAGATGGGGAATGGGTTGAGTACATATAGGGGGTTCTCAAAATAGGGAACCCCAAAAATGGCCGGTCTATTTCTACAAATGATTACTATTGGATGATTTGGGGGGTGCCCTATTTTGAGAAACACCCATATACTTGTTAAGATCTTTTGCATACAGTATCTTGATAGGGAATAGCATCTTACATTGATACAGTAGTTAAAATGAATATACTTACAGTATCAATATCATCCCAGTTCGTCTCTAGGAATCATTTGGTTCAACGGCTGATTAACAAGTTCTCGTTAGGGCTTTACATTTGGGATGAAAAATGGTTTGCCCAACTGGTGGTTTCTCGAAATGGGGCTGCCCAAAAAATGATCGGTCTATTCAAATAACTAACATTGGATGATTTGGAAATCCCACATTTTGACAAACACCAAACTGGTGAAGAAGTTGACCCCGTCTCAATGATTCGCCATCAGCAGTCCATCACTCTCGCGGCGCGGTGCTTGGATGTGCAGCTATTGTTATAAGCCCTTTAAGGCAGCTGAACTTACCCCGTTATGAAACCATGGGTCCCTTGTGACCACTGACCGGCTCACCGTGTGCACGCCGTGGTGCCTCCTCAAAGAACTTGTGGAAGTCTGCGAAGGGGTCTTCGCTGCCAAACATTTCTTTGAAGAGATCCTGATGGAGGCAACACCACACCTCCCTGAACCGCCGTGATGAAATCTAGCACCCCACAATGGAGAAGAAGTAAGGTATGTTAGGAAGTGGTGAATGAAAAATGATGGGTTATATGGAAGTTAGTTAAGGTGGTTCATTAAAGCTGCTTGATGGTTGAACAATGGCTGATTGCTGTTCGTAGCAAACGATTAGCTGGGCTGTGTTGGATAGCTATGAGGAACCCTGGTCAGTTAACTATCAACATCAGCGTCAACTAGTGACTAATGGATAATTGTCAATTCATGCTATGACTGTGGTGAATTACTATACAATATACATCACAAGTTAGTCAACTATTGTCAACTATCAACCTGTGCTGTACATGATACAGTAGTGGTTGATTCCCTCAACAGGCTACCATTTGTAATCGTCAGCTAGGTTTGTTGCACCGAAATATTCACATGGATGAGGGACCGCCATTTGCGGATCTGCAATCTTGACGCAGTCGGCTTGTAACGATCAGGGTGGATACCATCCATCTGTGCTACTGGGAGCCATCACCGTTTCGAAGCGCTAAGCCTCAGCATGACCCCAAGGACCCCGTTTCGGTCGCCAGTGTTTTCCCAGAGCTCTTTCCAGCTGCTCCCGCCCCTCCTTAGGATCCTTGAATCCAAAGCCTCCTCCGAAGTCCCTCAGGAGCGCAGTGCGATATTTTTTGGTTGATTGGTTGGGCTTGAGGCTTGAGAGCGTTTTTCTACCCAAAAAGAAAAGCTGGTTGGTGGTTGAACCACCCCTATGAAAAATATTAGTCAACCAACCCCATTTGTTAATAGTTACTAGGGAAAACAGAAAATGTTCAAAACCTATTCACGGTAATTCACGCATTCTTTTCAATCCAATCCACCCCAAACCACTCTTTGTCCGCGCTTCAGTTCGACTTTTCGGCCATTTTCAGAATATGTTCCATCAATAAGCCATCGTTACTCTTTACCAACCATCGGTGGTTTCTCAAGTTATAGGGGTTCCCCCATTCACTATTTTTTACCATTTATAAGCAAAGAACTTGACCACCTTGACGGTAAAAGTCTGTAATGCAACATCTGCAAACGCTTACGTTGCCCAAGCCGCTTGGCCCCAAATGATTCGCGCTTTCCCAGCTCGCAGCTCGCAGGGGCACCCTACGGGAAGTCAAAGCCTCCCCCGGGACCACCCGAAAACGATCCACTCGAACCTGCGTCGTACTGCCTGGCCCCCCACTGGCACTTGCCCCAAGCGACCGCTGGCAGGTGTCCCCAAGGGGAAATGATTTTCTTAGGGCATGCCAGGTACGTGTATGGCTATAATGATGGCTGGTTAATGGTTAATAATAGGGGATGAGAACTAAGAATTATAGTGGGTAAAAATACTAACTGTATGGCGAGCTGGGTCAAGCAGTTTGCCAACCAATTTTATGGGGGATAAGTTGACCAAGAATTTCATAGGGAAAAGAATGGTAAATGATAGGGAACCAGGGGTACACGGTTTTGACCCACAGCCATATCTATCCATAGCCACTCTGAAGTTGATGGCCCAACTCATATCTCTCGTTCAGTATCAAGACTATATTGTGACAGAAGTTACTAACCTTCGACTTATACTGAAACCCTGCGGAGTGGTACCCCCTACATAGCTAAGGTGGCTTATCTCTAGGCTAACTTACAGTTATGGTAGATATATAACTATATAGTTAAGTGGCTCATTAACCAACTTATAACTAGGGGGTACCACCCTATCTATATGCAAACATTTATTGATTAGTTCATTTATCCAACACCAATACTTGTTAAAAGGTACGTGGCATCGGCCAATGCCCTTGATGTACTCTGGAAAGCACACACACAAAGGCACATTGATGATGATATTTACACGAGCCAAACAATCAGCAACCATATTTTTCCTTAACTTATTGTTGATGAATGTGACTAACTGAAAGGAGTTTGACTGAACAGTGATGTTAGCCACCAGCAACTATTCTTAAAATATCCTTAAATTACGGGACTAAAGTCCATAAGACTGATAATAATAATCAACAATCAGCATATTGGATGATGAACCGATGATTCACCAAAAACCAACCGCAACCTATAGTTCTAACCATCATTTCATCATCCAAACATCAGTTCATCCATTAGTTCACAAAAACTGATGAATCACCACATGTAGCTGGGGTTATAACCATGGTTAGTTACGCCTTAGAAGGTAGCTGAACTAAGCCCTAAAAACCATGGAGTTAGGGACCACTGACGCTCGCCGTGGCACATCCAAGCACAGCCCCTGGCCTCCGACGATCTGCATTGGACAGAACCTGCGGGTCGCTGTGATGACGGGGATGTTTCGCCGACCCGTGCGGGCCCCTTGCTAAGAGCTGGTGAATGATGGTTATGTAATGGTGAAAGATGGTTACCCTCTAGTAAACTATTAACAGTGATATTGTTATATTACATTTTCTATTGATTCCAAAAAGGGATTACCCTCTGGTAAACCAACCTGGCAATGGAAAATCCAGCATTTATTGTTGTTTTTTCCAGGGTTTCACTATAAAACATGGTCAAAACCCAGCTTGCCAGGTTGGCTTACTGGAGGGTAAATGATCTTAATAAGCTGGTGAATATGACAATGGCAGATGAGTAGGGCTTGTCCAAGACGAGCTGGCGATTCATCATAGGACAACCATTGTACGAGATCTGTGGCTCAACAAGAAACTCAATTATGATCATGGGATGTTGATATCAATAAACCACCAAGGAATACTTCAAATGTGGCGGCTGATCAATATTTCATTTTTAAGCATACACTTCACATGCATGGAATCATGTAAATCTCATTAAATCTCCAATTCGTCACAGACCATGTTTTCCATATTTTGGTGAGCTACGACTATGAAGGGACTTTACCATGTGGTGGTTTCTCAAGTCGTAAGAATACCCCAAATCATCCTTATCATCCTCATTTAACACATTTTGATTAATTGATGATAAACCAACCATTTTTTTGGGGGTCCCTATTTTGAGAAACCATCACATGTAAATAGCTTACAACCACTGTTACTAACCACTTCTGGTTGGTGGTTTCAACCCCCATAGAAAATGTTGGTCAACAAACCCGTTGTAAACAATTACTAGGAAAATAACGAATGTTTAGAACCACCAACTAGACTTACTTAGTGGGATGATCATCCAAGTAGGCATCAAAATGGGGTCATGCGCGAAGCAAACCAGCAAATACACTGCTCACAGCAAGCAAAGCACATGCAGTCGATATCCGCATGACTGCATACATCCAACTGGTGCTTTCTCAAGCCAGTGGGAACCCCAAAAATGGATGGCTTATGGTTGACTAACGGTAATTAGCAAGGGAAAAAAGACCAACAAACGGGAATCTACCAAGAATGATGGCCGGTTGATTACTATAAATGATTAATATAAATGATGACAAATGGAGGTACTGGACCCCTCCCCATTTTCAGAAACCACTGATACTTCGAGAAAAATCGGTGCATCCCCTTTTCCACATGCTGAGCTCGGACAATAGCGCTTGAGTAACCGGTCGTGGTTAGGGCATGCATCAGAAGCCCGGTGGGCTTCGGTTCCCATAGGCATTCAAAGGATTGAAGCCCTGCCTTGTTGGAACCAAAATCAGACTTGATTGTTGTCCGGAGGAGGATGAGTTTACATCGTGATTATGAGCAATTGGTTGGTGGTTTCAACTCCTATGAAACATATCAGTCAACCAACCAACCACTAGGCACTTCTAGGGAAAATAAAAGTTTGAAACCAACAATCAGAAAGTTCAAATTAACAATGACCTGGACACTAGCTCTCTAACAGCTTGCTTGCTGCGAATTTGCTGTCCATGTTCGTCCAAAGAAACTCAGGGGCCCACATTTCGAGCGACTCTGGACGCAACATAAGCAGAACTCGCATCGCAAAAGTGGCCATGGGTCAAGATTAACCAACCAATAATGGGGAGTATTTACCAATAGTATTATTAGTCAATATTAACCAATTTATTAGTCAATATTAACCAACCAATAGTATTAACCATTGTTTTCACCTATCATCAACCAGTTTACCAACAACAATAGGGAAAACAATGGTTGATGATAGGGGAACAAGGGGGACTAGCCGGGTGAACTGACCCACAGCCAAGTCACTAATGCAAAGGAAACTGTCCTCATTCTATTGGAAGTAGTAAACCAAAGGCATTGCTCAAAAACACTGCACCGAGTCAGGAACTGTGGAACCTCAATCACTTCAACCTTCCTCAATGTGAAGTGCAGATCATGCAAGCAAAACAAGCAAGAAAGAGTCAAAATGTCGACCTGTCATCTGGTTCAGTGATAGTAGTGGAACTTACGACCATACCGTCCATATCATGCCATATCATGCCATATCATGCCTCATCATGCCATATCATGCCATATCATGTCATATCATGCCATATCATGCCATATCATGCCACATGTACTGGGATGTGCAGTTGGTAAGCCAGATCTACCATGGCAGCCTTGTAAGTTGGGTCCCAACCTCTTGGATATGCACCCCCACCGCGAAGGTAAGTAGCACCATTCCCCTGGTTTCGTAACGGGCTTCGATGTCACCGCTACCAAACACGACGGGCCGAACGAAAACCATGGTGAACTCACCCCTGCACATCCACCCAAGGCCACCAGCTCATCATGATTCATCATGGTAAGTAGTAGGAGCAGTGGGAACATCACCAGGCACCCGCCCGTCGTTCGTTAAACGCCATGGCCTCATAAGCCTCTGCCACTTCTCGGAAACGCTTCTCTGCGTCCTGACGCTCTTCAGCTCCCGAAAATTCATGGGGAGCCCACCATGCGCAAAGGCTACTCCCCCTGTGGCCGCAAAAATAGAGGTTTCATCAAGCCAGTTTGGGCTTTAGGATGTTATAGGAACGGGGGTCACATTCGACCCTACCCGAGGGTCACATTCGACCCTACCTGAAAAGGAGTCACATTCGACCCTACCCGCAAGGGATGGGGGGGAACATGGGGGTGGGAACAGGCGGGGAACATGGGGGTGCAGTCCAGGCGAAACTGCGACCTGACAAGGAACCACATTGTCGCTTACGACTGGCCTTCGAAGAAGATGACCCAATCGGGTTTTGGGACCAGATTCCTTGACAACTATCACTGGTTGGTGGTTTCAACCCCTATGAAAAATATTCGTCAACCAACCATTTGTTAAAAAAATACTAGTGAAAATAGAAAAAATCCATCAAACCACCAACCAGATCACCATCCTGCCCGGCATTTGCCCCGCACGTTGGACTTTTCTCCGAAACGGGTTCACCGGACCGTCACCGGCCCAATAAGGCCGTGCTACCGCTAGCATGGGCAACGCGGGAAGGGAACCTCCCTTTGAGGCAAGTTGGATCTTCATCTGCTTCGCGGTTTCAACCCCTTTGAAAAATATGGCTATGGGTCAATATTAACCAACAATAATGGGGGATACTAACCAACCATTTTATAGGGAAAACAATGGTTAATGATGGGGGAACCAGGGGGACTAAGGGTTTTGACTCACAGCCATATTAGGCAACCAACCCCTTGGGAAAAACATGTTTGAAAACACCAAGCAGTCATGGATTCAAGCTCGATGAGTGTCTGAGATCCGCTGTTTCGCCAATTTTGGTCACTCTGGGATTCAAACAAACCATGAAAACAAATGATCGATCGTTTGTGTTAGGTAAAACCCCTTACACATTTGTTACTTCTCAAAAACCAGGAAGTCACTGGTGTGGAGACCCTGGTAACTAGCAGCTTTGTTGCGGTTAAAACCATGAAGACCTTAGTTGAACCAGGCTGAGATAGCAAAATAAATAGGGTTGATGGAATGCCAAAGTTCATCTTACCCCCAACGACTGTAGTTGATCCTGGTTGAGTACTAGTGCTCCAAATCGTACAAGAGCGTTGCTCCCGCCTCATCCTTGAGATGACGACCAAGCATCAGGAATAGCAATGGATATTCATAGGCATATCAACCATTCATTGACTACCCATCATTGACCATTTCGCTAGATAATGAATTTGCTATGTGCTGATGATGATGCTTAGTCATCAAACGTCGTACTGATATTTTTTTTCTTTTAGCTGTTGATGGATACAAGTGCAACAGTTGTGCTATGTTATGCTTCTATTTGTTGCTTGACGGATCGCAATAAGAGGCTCATTTAATCTGAAACATCTATTCTCTGGAGGAAATCACACTTGGCGGGGTCACCTGCAAACACATAATGTATACACGGTCATATATACACATCCACAGTGCGTATTCTATGACTGTCTGTGTAACAGCTTGTAGACTCAGTAGACACTCCGTCACAAAACAACCAATGGGGCGTATGACCTGCATTTAGCGGAATTGTGGACAAACCAATAATAACCCTACACAAACCCTTTCCGAACAGCTACCAACCCCTGCCTTACCTAAAATGTAAGAACCCTACCAAGCCAGGGTTTCTGTATCTTCACGTACGGTGAAAAACCATTGTTTACCATATTATCAGATGTCAAGCATCATCAAACACCAACCATGATTGAGGCTTACTAACTTGTGATGACGACGACAATGACGATGACGATGACGATGACGATGATGATGATGATGATGATGATGATGATGATGATGATGATGATGATGATGATGATGAATAGCAATGGTTCGTAATGGTTAGTAATGGCTTTACCAACCATCCTTCAGCGTCCCTTTAAAGGGCGGCCCACACGAACGGGTACCCTGGCGGCCTCCCTCCCAACCAACCAGTTATGACAATCAACCACCGAGCTCGCCCGCCTCAAGGGAAGGGACCGCCCACACCGTCAGCCACATGAAGCGGCGAGCCAAGGATTGGAAAAACCATAGAGGATGAGTACTAATGAAGCTATGCAGTATCCACAGAATGGCACAGCATGCACGTTTGCGGATGACCATCCACGACAGATCGAACAGTCGTCAAATTATAGGAGATCATAGCAGCCAAGTGGCCAATGTCCATGGGCATGGTAGTATCTACTAATCATCCAATTATGAATAGCCACTATTAGTACTTGGATGCGCGGCTGGGGTTACAACCATTGTTACATACGCCCTATGTTCGGTAGCTGAACTAACCCCGTTATGAAACCATGGGACTAGGCATGGCCAGGCTGACAATGGATTGGTAACACATTGCCATAGCTCCACTCATTCAACATGGCTGGAAAACTCCACCAAGGAAATCGCTGCTTTACCAGGAAAAAAACATGGTTATCCAGCATGGCACCGGAAAATCCACCTTTTCATGGCTGCCCTACCTATTAAAAACATTGATTTTTGTAGAGCAACCAGGCGAGCTGATAGAGGAACTACCCCTGTGCTCAGTTATCACATCCTACCCTGCCAGTTACCTCTTTGCTGTAAGTAACCAGGGAACCCCTGGCATAGGGATGATTGCCTATTACAAAGGTAACTGGAAGGGCAGGGGCAGTTATCAACTCCAATCCTAGAGGTCCGGCATCCTTCCATGATCAATTTCTGCGTATTGAGAAGAGAATTAGAATTAATACATGCCAGGTTCCAATCGATTTTTCCTTGGTCCAATCAGCTCCCCAAGCTTCCAATCGATGAATGCGCATTGGTTGCAAAAGATGATTGCCTGCAAGAGATCAATTTCTTTGTATTGAGAAACCAAGGATTTTCTCAACATTTCATGGAAATATGAATGGTTGCTCATACTGGACTGACCGTAGCCAAGTATCTATGCATCGATCGTTAGCTATCCATGTATTGACGTTAAAAGAAATGTATCCAAGCCTTGGCAAAGAATCCTGTAGAAGATTAAACATTTCAGGTGGTTTCTCAAGTCATAGGGGTACCCCCCAAATCATCCCAGCCATTTATGCTAATAAACGAACCATTTCTGGTACTAAACCAAGCATGTTTGGGGGTCCCCCATGGCGTTCTGGAAACCACCATGGCTTTTCACCAGCACGGAGGACACCTGGTCTTAGACCACGGTCACCGGCGCCAGCAGGGGCTGGCGATCAGACGAATTGGGATGGCGAGCTGCGCTGCCGTTTGCAAGCTCAGGGGCGAACCAGCG
>VSDK01008992.1:12919-23781 GCA_009767595.1 Symbiodinium kawagutii | reverse complement strand
ATCTTCTGACATTCTTTCTGGCATTCTTTCTGGCATATCTTCTGACATTCTCTCTGACATTCTCTCTGACATATCTTCTGACATTCTTTCTGGCATATCTTTTGACATTCTTTCTGACATATTTCCTGACATTCTCTCTGACATTCTTTCTGACATCTCTTCTGACATATCTTCTGACATTCTTTCTGACATTCTCTCTGACATTCTTTCTGACATCTTTTCTCACATCTTTGAGGTCCGGCAGCCACCACTGGCCGCGGATGGTCGCGGTTGAGGTCCGGCAGCCACCACTGGCCGCGGATGGTCGCGGTTGAGGTCCGGCAGCCACCACTGGCCGCGGATGGTCGCGGTTGAGGTCCGGCAGCCACCACTGGCCGCGGATGGTCGCGGTTGAGGTCCGGCAGCCACCACTGGCCGCGGATGGTCGCGGTTGAGGTCCGGCAGCCACCACTGGCCGCGGATGGTCGCGGTTGAGGTCCGGCAGCCACCACTGGCCGCGGATGGTCGCGGTTGAGGTCCGGCAGCCACCACTGGCCGCGGATGGTCGCGGTTGAGGTCCGGCAGCCACCACTGGCCGCGGATGGTCGCGGTTGAGGTCCGGCAGCCACCACTGGCCGCGGATGGTCGCGGTTGAGGTCCGGCAGCCACCACTGGCCGCGGATGGTCGCGGTTGAGGTCCGGCAGCCACCACTGGCCGCGGATGGTCGCGGTTGAGGTCCGGCAGCCACCACTGGCCGCGGATGGTCGCGGTTGAGGTCCGGCAGCCACCACTGGCCGCGGATGGTCGCGGTTGAGGTCCGGCAGCCACCACTGGCCGCGGATGGTCGCGGTTGAGGTCCGGCAGCCACCACTGGCCGCGGATGGTCGCGGTTGAGGTCCGGCAGCCACCACTGGCCGCGGATGGTCGCGGTTGAGGTCCGGCAGCCACCACTGGCCGCGGATGGTCGCGGTTGAGGTCCGGCAGCCACCACTGGCCGCGGATGGTCGCGGTTGAGGTCCGGCAGCCACCACTGGCCGCGGATGGTCGCGGTTGAGGTCCGGCAGCCACCACTGGCCGCGGATGGTCGCGGTTGAGGTCCGGCAGCCACCACTGGCCGCGGATGGTCGCGGTTGAGGTCCGGCAGCCACCAGCTGGCCCACATGATCGTGGTTGAGGTCCGGCAGCCACCACTGGTCGCCCTTGGTCGTGGTTGAGGTCCGGCAAGCGGAGGAGGGAGGTCCGGCGAGACAAGGAGAAGGAGGAGGAGAAGGAGGAGAAGTCAACTCTGATAAAATCTAACAACCCTCACCTGACAGGTGGGGAATTATGTACAGTTAAACGGCTCATGAAGTTAAAAGGATGATTGAGGGATACCACTATTTTGAGAAACACCCATGTTGGTAAAGGCACTCCTTGATTAGTTGAAACTTGTCTTTGTTCGGCCGATACCGAATAGATCCTCAAATACTTTGGCATGGTTTAGTTTGTACAACGATTCAACGCCAGTCTTACTCCACTAAATCTAAAGTACAAACCGAACAGCATTTTCAAAAAACACACAGAGAACAATCTACGAGTATGGCTAGACAAAATGCGTGTACAATTTTGCAAATTTGTACACAACAACGGCCAGTGGAAAAGAAACCTCTTGCCATCCGCAAAAAAAACAAGATCCACTGCCAAAGTTGGACAGGCCTCAGTTGTGCAGGAAGCTTCTACATCACTGCTGTTGTCTTACCATCGGTTCAATCATTCGCAGCGAATCTCTCTGCTTGTGCAGCTTGAAAATTGTAAAGATAGCCCACAACATATGTGGCCGTGGGTCAAAACCCTGTACCCCTGGTTCCCCCATCATTAACCTTTGTTTTCCCTATGGTTTTGTTGGTAAATCCTCCATTAGTTGGTTGATTCATATTGACCCATAGCCATGTGATGATTGTGATGTCAAATTTCCAAGCCCAGTGCCCCATCTACTTTTCTCTAGTGTTCCAATGTCAGGAGTTTGTTGCAAATTCTTGGTGCCCCGGAAGTTTCACAATGAATCGTCCCGTTGTGGTTGATGGTATACGACGATTTTGAAAATTCCACGAGTTACAATTGAACAACCATGCTATGCATGAATACATGCAAACATAGAAACAAACATATACTGTCATGTAATATATTGATATCATGTAATAGAAGTGATATGTCAACATACATAGAAATATTCATGTGAAAGAAAAGTAGTAATGTCAACATACATGAACCTTGATCGTGAAACCTTGCCAAATTGTGGTTTCTTAATCAAAAACTGTTGCGACCGGTTCTGGCAGTTTTAAGCAGGGGAATTGCGTGCGAGATGCCAGCAGACTTGCCGTCAACTTCCGGTTTTGCTGTGGTGGGTATAGATCCGGTGCTCGGGCAAATGTCGTTCATCAAAATAGGCAAACAAAAAGTGACAAATATCAATGAGCACCCCAAAGCAACACAAATTCAGGTTGTGGTTAAACTGCTCCATCTGGTGCGTTCCATGCCACCTGTTCTGTTTCGATGTATCTTTGTGAAAACATGGCACCTACAATTGACGTAATTACAACAATCACAGAAATGGCAAAGTTGGCTCTGCGGAAACAGCGTGCGCCATTGAATGCTCACGACCCAAGTCCCGTTTCTCCGACGTGCTATCCGTCCCACACTGCCAACACGACAAACGTCACCTGGAGTTGTCTGTAACTCCAAAAGTCTCCACCCTGAAATCCCCTGCAACATCGAAAAACCATGCCACGCATCATGCGTCGTCACCTGCCGGCGGAACGCTGCCACAGCGTCGCAACAGACACGATCCCAGCAGTCACGCAAGGCTATGGGTCAATATCAACCAACAGTAATGGGGGATAAGTTCACCAACCATCATAGTGGGAAAACTTGCTGGTTCATGATGGAGGAACCAGGGAAACCAGGGTTTTGAATGGTTTTGACCCACAGTCACTTCAATGTGCTGATAGCTAAATTGAACTGTGCAAATATGAGATGGTCAGCTGTTGATTTCAGCATGAACCATTTTGACAAAACCCTACGGCTCACACGGGTTGATCGAGGCCCAACACATTGGTCATTTGTGTCTGCCCAGTGAAAAAGTAACAAACGCTGGGTCATCTCTCATGTTTACTGAAAAAGTAAGCAAAAAAACAAGACATGAGGGTATTGTGCAAACAAGTGAGGGGGTCTTTGTCATGGAATGGTCTAAGTCTCACAACGAAGAAAACATGGTAACAATCCATGACGCCTACTGGCAAGCCCCAAGTTGTTGATGGGTGCGCTATGTGTTCGAAGGATGGGTAACCCGGCACCTACAAACATGGCTTTGTCCACAAATGATGTACCCCAAACCTGGTGAGTTTCCCTACTTGGATGTGCACCCCCACGGCTCGTAAGTGGTCACCATGGTTTCGTAACAGGGCTTAATTCAGCTACCGAACAGTTCGGGCGTAACTAAGAATGGTTGTACCCCCAGCTGCACATCCAAGTACCAATAGTAGCAGCTATTCATTATTGGGTGATTAGTAGATACTTGGCAGTGGGTCAGTTCACCCTTAGTCCCCCTGGTTCCCCTATCATTAACCAGCCAGTTTTCCCTATAGGTTGTTGGTTGTTATCCAACATTATTGGTTGGTTAACTGCTTGACCCAGTTCGCCACTTGATACTACCATGGAGCCATGGACATCGGTCACTTGGCTGCTATGATCGACGATTGCTCGATCAGTCCTGGATGGTCATCCGCAAACGTGCGGATGTTGTGGCATTTGAATTGCATCGCTTCATTATCGGTCAATATATGTATGTTTCAATTTCTGGTTGGTGGTTTCAACCCCTCTAAACAAAAATCGTCAATCAGCCAACCATTTGTTGCCACTGGGGGAATAAGAAATGTTTCATGCACCACGCAGAATGATATACAATAGCACATATGGTGGTTTCTCAAAATAGGGGAGCCCCCAAATCATCCATTACTAGTCATTTATGGTAATAAACCAACCATTTTTTGGGTCCCCTATTTTGAGAAACCACCATATGCTATTGTGCAAACCACGTATGCATTGTGCAACAATGACAAGATATGGCCTGTCCCATGACCAGTAAAAATCACAGAAGCTTTCGAAGCTTTCAAGGGTGCCACGCTGGCCGTAACGGACACGATGGATGTGACAACTGGCGACCGCAACGAGTCAACCCAGCATAACCATCAAACTGTCTTCACCTCATCACTACTTCTCTAGCTATAACCCTCTAGGTGCTGAATATCCCTGCGATGATAAATCTGAAAACATTCAAGAACATCTCAGACCCATTGTCATATCACATTTGAAATGGACCGCCTTATTCATACCATATGGTACTGTCGTTTCTTGACATGGGGGTACCCCCATCATCCTAGTCATTTATGATAATAAACCTTTGAGAACTCCCCAGTCAATATCACTAACTTAATCCCTATCATTAAGCATCAATCAACCACACTTCTCCCTATGAAGCCCCATAAAATTCGCCATATCTTCATCCCTACATCTCCAGGAACCCCCTCATTAGTGCCATGTCTTCACCATCCATGGCAGGTCGACCCTGGACCCACACGACCGTCGCCGGCCTGCTGAGGATCCGGGTGAATTGGAGAAATCTGGGCTGGTCCTCTTCAGCGATGATCAGGGGAGGGAGGATGCTTGGCAGTTGATTTTGCAGGTCATGATCGTTGATTCAAAATCTGGTTGGTGGTAGTTGATTCTTGAGGTCATGTTCATTGATTCTATAAAAGGTTGATGATTGACTCACACCATCATGAAGAATATGTGCAAGTGAACCAACCATTTGTGAATAATTACTGGGGAAAATAGAAAATGTTATTTAAAACCACCAGCCGGATGATCATTGATTATAGATGACGGTGAATAGCGGTTTTTTAGTCCTGGTTTAGGTTGCTTATTCTTCGTGCTCAGTACTGGTTCATACTATGGGATCGCGATTAAGAGCAAAAAAAATACCTCTCGAACTTGAAACCCTACGCGTGCGGAGTGACTTGCTAGCTGTTTGTTTGACTGTTTGATTCAAAAATATAAAAGGAAAACCCGTGCTATTGAGGCTACTGAATCATGTTTATTGCCTCAATCAAAGTCTACATCGTTCAGCTTCTTGCTTTGTATCGCCAAATATCGCTTGGTATCCAGCTCCTGTTCAGAAACGTGGGGCCCCTCCCGCTGGTGTACCACAACCCATGATTCTACTTAACGTTCCAATGTGGCCCAACTGCTATCCAGCATCATCCACACAAGCATACAGAACGGGGCCCTGTGAGGCCCCGTGTGCTGGTGTAGCTTGAGCATCTGCCAATTGTAGCTGGTTTAGGTGGCTTAACAACTTCTCAAGCTGGGAGGTACCACTAGCCGTGTTGGGATACGAACATGGATAGTCGTGGGCTACGGACCAATTCTTTACCCATTGCAAGCATAACCCATCTCTAATGTTAAACATCATGAAAAAAAATTGTATCAACAAATGGTGCCAATGATAACGCACCACAACTGAGTCTATAACTCACCTTTCGCGTTGACCAACTTGAACCATTAACCAACATGACCGCACTGATAATCACCATCTCTAGCGCCCCTTCTGCACCACCCATTGCCACGTGCTACTCCCAGGGTCAGCTCCCACCTCTGATCCTCCTCGGAAATGCGCATCGGCGCCGTGGTGGCGCGGATGTGTTGGAACTTGGACTTTTGAAACACCGTCGCCACGTTGGTCTCTGTACCCTGGCGAGATTTTTGTTTGGTGCCAAGCCATGGGGTAACCAACGGGTCCCACTAAAATGATTGACCACTTGTCATGAGTCGCTCCCGGCAGCGCCCAATGAGCTGCGAAGAGCGATCCGTCCACAACGACAAAAATGATCATTTTTACCGGGAAACATTTTCACGTTTGGGTACCAAATGATAAAATATTTTTACCAGGAAAATGATCATTTTACCAAGCGATAGGGTACCAAATTGGTTTTGGGGGTACCAGTATTTTGGCAGATATCCATATGGAGCTGAGCCCCAATGATGCAATACAATCCTGTACCAAATATAGATACAATTCATAAGATTGAGATAGATCCAGTACAATTGGATCATTTAGATTCGATCATTCTTCCAGCTGCATTCTCACATTGATTGCAGGCTGCAGCCAGTATACCCTGCTATGAATGAGTTCAGAATCAAACATTTAGCGATGGTAGCTCCCATCTACAGCCAGGTGCCTGCTTGACAACTAAAAAGGGCTGTAAGGCAGAAACCCGTTTATCGTTGTGACCATTGTTGTCACAGATTGGGTCATCCGATTCTACTTGTGACCTCCAATGGGGGGGGCTTCTTTGGGGAAGCAAATACTACATCCGGAAGGAGTCAAAATGGCAATGGCAATCTCCCAAGTGGACAAAATAATGTACAAAGGAGGGATTTGGGAGTTCTGTAAAATATTTCAACGCATGAAACACATCTGCCAAACAATCTCTGGTAAGAGCTATTTGGATGTGCATTCCGACTTTTGATACATCCCACATTATAACGCTATTTACAAGGGCTACAGTATATCCCAGTTAACCCCAAAGTGCACATCCAAGTAGTTGGACTGTGAATCCACAGCAGCCTGTGGCAAAGAGTGTGCCATCATCTGCAAGACCTCCTCAAACAACACCTGGAGCTTTGAACGGCGCTGCTTTTGCAGATCTGGATGTCTGGCTTGTTCTGAGCTTTGTGCCCATCATTGTAGAGAATGTCGGCTGGACTGCACCAGTTGTTGAGTACTGGGTTACAAAAAGCATCTCAGTATCTCGAAACAACCGTCAAATGGGGACGAGCAAACATCACGATGATGGTAATGACAGTGATGATGATGATGATGATGATGATGATGATGATAATAATGGCTAATAATTTAATTTTTAATCATGGCTAAAAAACCCTTGCAAAACTGATTTGTTCGTCGGTCCTTTACGCTTGTGGAGTGACCACAGTCTTCTCATCGATACATGTCTGTCAAACATCGGCCATCTGCTTGTGGCAATTGATCGGAGGTCTGTCATGGTTAGTGCCCGAAACCTATTCCCCAATGTTATATTGTCTTGGTTACTGGAACAAGGGAGTCAATGAAACCACACGCAAACTTGTGAACCATAATTAATCAAAATAGCCTCGTGTAATCAAAATACATGGGTGAAATCCAATGGTTGCCTAGCAAAATGATCATTATTTGGCTGGTTCTTGGGTACCCTATTTTGGCACATACCCACACAACAAACCTGTGTTTGAACTATCAAAAAAACACATCAAAAGGACTGCCACCACTCCTATAAGACCGGCACTATGACCTTAGCCAACTGGAAGCAGTACCTGGAGGTTTTCTCTTCCATAAGGACTCAACAACCGCTGATGCCCTCTCTCCAACATTCATGAGCCATTCACCAACCATAGATGAGCAGTCAACCAACCATGAATCCGCAACCACGGATACGGCTACAGTTCGGCCGTTCTGCAAAGACCTTGTCACAAAATTTGCTGATGCCCAGCGCTGCGCCTCGATTTTGGTTTCCATGCGCCAAATATCCAAGGCTTTCGCGCTGCCGCGCAAGCGTTGTGCACCTTCAATGAACTCCATCAACCTCAGCAAGGCGTCCGTAACTATGGTCCCCCAAATGCAAAAATCAAGACAAAACATCGAACAGTCAGAACAGTTTGGTGCAAGTTGTTTTTTTTGGGGGGGGTCGAAGAGATTTCATCAATTTTGGTGGGTACATCATGTATGAACACCCACTGGTGTTTCACGTGTTTCGCCTGTGAATGGCAACAAGGAAAAAGGAGTGCACCCGAAGAACTTGGAAAAAGGGATGTGCAAACAAATTGGGTCTTGCCAAATGTTGGGCAGTCAGCCAAACATATCAGGAGTGACCAGATTTCGAGGAGAAATGAACTGCACTGGAAAGTGAGTGCTTGCCCATTGGGCGTAGAAACGGTCCATGAATGAAGTCAACAAAATCATGTTGATCACAAACCACTGCATCCCAATCATGGAACATCGGCAGAAAACAAGGTTTGAAGTTGGAAACGGTCATGGTTTACTGCGCGTTGCGGGTAAATATCGGGGTTCGTTTGCAAACACACCATGGCAAATAATGAATAAATGTGTCTGTCGGGTTTGACAAGGTTTTGCCCACAAACTTGACTCTTTGTCGGAAAAAATATGTTCTGGCCAGAGCTTGATATGTTGAAGTGACGCCATTCATGCTGCTGACAATCGCCTCGATAATGTGCCAAACGCATTCCAAATCAGCGTGCCAATTCACTTTGGGTGCGGATTTGTTTTGGCATTTTTTTTTGTTTTTTTTGGCATTTTTTTTTTGCCTGGGGGCTGCTTTCCTTTGTTTTTCCATGGTTTTCATTGATTGTTCCTGTGCCCACTGCGACCCTTTCGCACGAAACGAAGGTCAGGTCTCAAAAACTGAAGTAAAATTGCGATTTTGACATTTCTTGGGCAACCCGCTCGCACAAAACCAAGGTCGGGTGTCAAAAATCGAGGAACAATTGCAATTTTGAACCGTCTGCGGCAACCCTTTTGCAGAAAACGGAGGTCAGGTGTCAAAAAATTGATTAAATGTTGTTTTTGGCGATTAATTTCACTAAGGTGTACGGTTTTAAGATTAATGGTTTTGGGGTTGATGGTTTTGGGGTTTACGGGTCTATAATTTCAGGTTTTAGGATTAATCTTTTAGCCTTATGGTAGGGTTGATGATGTTAGGATCTACGGAATCTATGGTTTTAGGGTTGAAGGTTTATGGTTTTGAGTTTTTAAATTCTTAGGTTGTTTATGGTTTTTGGGTTGATGGTATTAGGATTTGTGGTTTTAGGGGTTGGTGGTTTGTGGTTTCGAAGTTGTTCGGTCTATACGGTCTATGGTTTGTTTTTTTTTGTTGCCCGGTTTCAATTTGTATTTCAGGTTCATGGTTTTAGGGTTGATGTGGTGATAACACTATATTTATGGTTTATGTTCTAAGCTCAGAACCGCTATGTTTATGCTCGTGGGGTTTTAGGGTTTATGGGTTTTGGGTTTTAAGGTTCATGGTTTATGCTCAGGGGGGGGGGGGTCCCCCGTCATTAATCCGGGGCTCAGATTACTGTATGCTTTGACAGTTTCAGGGTTGATGGGTGGTTGCTGTTGTTTGGCGCGTGGTGCGGGCCTCTTAAAAAAGGCGGGAGGGGGGGTCGGGGGGGAGGGCTGGCGCAACGCCTCCCCCCCGAAGCGTAACGTAAAATACTTGAGGTTGAATCGATCATCAGTAATCATTGGCGCTATTGTTGTTGCTGCTGTTGTTTCTAGTTGCTGCAAAAATAAAATGACGACAATAAATAGGAATAAAACAATTCATAAAAGTAAATGAATGATATTCAAAAAGCATGTACACACATAGAATAATACAGGAATAAAATCATGAATAAATATAAACAATTAAAAAACAAAAAACAAAAAACCAAACACCAGAAAGACAAAAAACCAAAAGCCAAAAAAACCAAAAGCCAAAAAACCAAAAGCCAAAAAACCGTAAAGCCAAAAAAAACAAAAGCCAAAAAACCCATAAAGCCAAAAAAACCAAAAGCCAAAAAGCCAAAAAGCCAAAAGCCAAAAAGCCATAAAGCCAAAAAAACCAAAAGCCAAAAGCCAAAAAGCCAAAAGCCAAAAAAGCCAAAAAGCCAAAAGCCAAAAGCCAAAAGCCAAAAAACCAAAAGGCAAAAGCCAAAAAGCCAAAAGCTATAAAGCCAAAAACCATAAAGCCATAAAGCCAAAAAAACCAAAAGCCAGAAAACCACGAGCCAAAACCCAAGGGACCAGGGGGGAATCGAGCCCGGGCCACCGAAAAAAAAAAATGACCAAAAAAAATAAAAAAAAATTGCCAAAAAAATACCCCTCCATTCACTTTTGTCAACCACAAACATGAACCTTTACAAACGCATCATAAGTTGGACGAAGCAAAATTTGCGACGTACCGACGGATTGAAAATTCCAAAGGTGGATTTACCAGCACAAGTCCACCAAGCGCCCTGTCACGAATCTCGTCGAATGACTCAAGTCTTGTCCAAGGCACGTAATTTGGCCATCGCCGTTATCCAAGAACTCGAACCTCAAAAAAAAAAGAGCCCGGCATCATTGGCAGGGACTTGCTGAAACATATCAATATACTCTAAAAGCACTAGGAATTTTGGCATAAACTGGCCTTGACAATTTGTCCTACAAAGATGGAACGAAACACGAGAAAACAATTGGAAAAATATAAAAACGCACCCTCTCCATCAGCTTGATTCCCGCCACAAAATACATGAAGAGCCATCAAAAACAAGAGGGCTCACAATGTTCCCAAATGGCTTTCGAAGCTGGATCGACCATCGCCCGCAGCTGTGCTGCCCAGAGACAAGCTCAGCAAATCGTGGTACTCCAACCTCGACAGGCCCGGGTGGCCCAGGGTGGGACAGTCTGTTGAGCAGTCCTGAAGAATTTGGGACAAGACCATCTGGTCCATTGAAAACATGAACCAACCTGTTGAAAAAATTACTTTACTTCGAGTGATCCCCACCATGTCATGTCACCACCACTTGTTGACTCCACTTTTGTCTGACATTCTCTCCGACATATCTTCTGACATTCTCTCTGACATTCTTTCTGGCATATCTTGTGACATTCTCTCTGACATATCTTCTGACATTCTTTCTGACATTCTTTCTGGCATATCTTTTGACATTCTTTCTGGCATCTCTTCTGGCATTCTTTCTGACATGTCTTCTGACATATCTTCTGACATTCTCTCTGACATTCTTTCTG
>VSDK01008992.1:0-11287 GCA_009767595.1 Symbiodinium kawagutii | reverse complement strand
GGTCGTGGTTGAGGTCCGGCAGCGACCACTAGTCGTGCATGGTCGTGGTTGAGGTCCGGCAGCGACCACTAGTCGTGCATGGTCGTGGTTGAGGTCCGGCAGCGACCACTAGTCGTGCATGGTCGTGGTTGAGGTCCGGCAGCGACCACTAGTCGTGCATGGTCGTGGTTGAGGTCCGGCAGCGACCACTAGTCGTGCATGGTCGTGGTTGAGGTCTCGCGAGGAGAAGGACCGGAGGAGATGAAGGAGGAGGCGGAGGAGGAGGAGGAGTCAGCTCTGATAAAATCTAACAACCCTCACCTGACAGGTGGGGAAAAATGGAAACCTGTTGAATTACAACACATCGTAATTTGGACACCTGTTGAAAAAACAACATTCACTGGTGACGACATCGTAATGCTAACAGGGCAGTAAAACTGTACAACAATACTTACCGTTGCTGATTATACATGTTTTATTATCGCACTAGGGCTCAATAACACTATTGCCATCATGTCCGATCTATTCCTATATCTATGAACCAAGCATTGTATAGAGCTGCTTTAGATGGTATTTCTATATATTTAGGTCAAACATACAGACTGGTGCTTCCCAGCAAGGCTCAAACCACCGCTATGTCCATGGTTGAACAACCATGGCCCCTGGAAAGCTAAGCACCTGAGACATCCGACTGACAAGCTTGACCGAGCTCATAGACTTACAGCTAACTGTTCTCCACCGCTGCAGTTTGACCGCACCCTCTGGAAATTTCACATGGCTGGCTGGAACATTCACTATTTCAACGCATCATTTCCCAGGCTTTCTCTTCAGTTGGTCAAAGGTATTCGGCGGGAATTACGATGCTCTCGTTGCTACTCCTATAAAATATGGTGGCCCATTGCCATGTTAAATTTCCGGAGTGTGGCCGGCCATTGAACACCAAATATGGAGGATTCGACAGCTAGATCTGCAACTTCCTCCAGGTCAGGCCTACTCCAACATCGATATAACACAAACATATCATGATCCGCTTTGACGGATATATTAGCTGATACGACTATGACTATACTTGATAAAGCAACATGTTGTCCTGTGTACTAAATACAACACCATGACATAATTGACATCATTCAACCACACAACCATACGACCATACGTAAATATACAAATAAACTATACGATACACATATATAATCTTAATGTCAATCATTGTATCAAAAAATATCAGCAAATAAATAAACTATATACATATATTTATGTGTATATATATATATATACATGACTGGAGTGCGTTGGATTGCACATTCAACTATTATATATATATGATATTATGATTATATGATGATATAACTTCAGCCCCTGCCATCCTTGTTGAGTTTTCCTCCCGCTGATCTCTGAAAACTCATTCTGCGAGCAACTCCAATTGACTCATCCAGAACCTCAGTAGGTGGACCTCTACAAGGTCCCCCTGTTACAAGCTGCTTCATAAGCCATTGAACTATGGTGCACTACTCTTAAGAATGGTTTTAGGTTGGTTTATGAGCCATTGAGCTAGGGTTAATTGGGGTTAATGCGGGTTAATTCATAATGGTTAAAAGTGGGTTCATAAGCATTGATATGCTATATTGTAGGTAAATCAATGCTGTTAATAAACTATGAATACCCCTTGTAGTTGGTGAGTTAACCCTTACAAAGCTAAGAAGTGGGTCAACAATAACAAGCATTGATAAGCCATTGTAGTTGAATCAGGTATCTTCAACTACGCAACTACCTTAAGAGTAGCCATGAGCCAAGGATCTGTCCCTCACTGTGCGGTCTGATGCAACAGTTTCCTGTGTTCATGTGGGAATTTCGCACGTAGATACAGGGTGGGCCCCGTTCCACCAGCTGCCGTTGGGTCGTTGCCAGGGTAACTACTAGGCAAATGATCGATATAACTAGCTTGCTGAATGGCCTTCTAACTCAAGTTATGACTAGGGGCCCACCTTGGAACAACTGGTATGACTTGCGATGGGATTTTCCTTCAAAGCCGTCATGACTGCAGTACAGGTATATTATATATTTGTGAGCTTTATTCTGGCAGTGTATATAAACTGTATACCCGTGAAATCATGTCCATCTTCATGTCAGAAATAAATCCAGCTCGAGCCAAATCAAGCATACAGCGAAACTCATTCTGGAGTTTCTGTCATGAAAATCGGAACCCATCAAACAACCGAAACAAAATTCACACGAGGGAAGAGTTTCCCAAGCCTTCCAACTACAAGGAGTTCACCACCTACCCAAGCAATCATCTTCCCCAAGCTGATTCACTCCCAGCCTCAGCTCACCACCTGTGTCCAATTCCTTGGACTCAACAGCCACCCCGGCGTCCGGCGTCCGGCAAGGCGCTTCAATTTGGGCGACTGGACCAACTTGGTAAACTCATCCAGACTTATGGCACCGTCACCTCGGGCAACGCGATGATTTTCAGCGCTAAGATTTCCAGTGTGAAATCCTTCAGGGATGCATCAGTGATGGGTGGTTTGAACATGTTTGAACCACCCCCTCATGAAAAAAATGTTTGTAACCCACCATACGTAAATAAGGGGAAAACATGAAAACCACCAAGTAGATCATTGTTTGTGTCAGTATCACTCTATTTGTTCTGCTCAGTGTCTTTTGTTTCTTGTTCTATTTTTGGGTTTTGGAAGAACGGTCGTTCCAGTGGATTCTCGAGGAAGCGCCAAGGAATTTTCTAGTGGTTGCCCTTGTTGTGGCGGTGGTTGCCAACACGGTGAGCTTTTGACAGGGCAATCGTTTCTGAATATCACAGCCAAGCAGTGAATGCTTCTGGAAGGACTGGTTTATAGTGGCTAATTAATGCATAGTGTTTTCTGGCCATCATGATTAAAACGCCCAATCATGATCAAAGGTATGCAATACCCTTCTGGCCATACCTTTTCTGGTATCATTCATCATACCTTTCTTGTATTGATCATAATCATTGTGATAAAAACACCTTCTGATTGTTGATCAAAGGTATGCAACCAACCAAGTCGGACCAAATCCTGATTCAATGGGCCATGGGCTGCCAAAGGACAATTCGAGTCTTCAAACGACTCACAAGATCAGCGAATGACCAACGAGAAACAAAACCCGAGTTGCTTTTTGGATGTCCACCTGCCCATGTTTTAGGATGTAGCTGCGTGTCTCTCAAGATCACTGAAAAGGATGCATCTTAGAATGCAAAATACATCTCATGACCACTTGATAAACCATCCTCTACAAAAAACTTCATCGACAATCTGCCACTCGCTGGCTAGAGATGTTGGAGCCACATTCAGAGACTGACCATGGTCCGTTGATTCCAGTGGAGTCATGGATGTGCTCCAACATCAACAGCCCGGGGAGGCAGGCAACGACTTAGGGGCACACCTCCTCTTTTGTTGACATGGAAACAGCCACACGGTCACCTCATGGTTCGTAGAAATTTCAGCTGCTGGTTGCTGCCAGTACTGAAAACCATCCCACCCCCACCATCAAACTTGAGGTGGCTGTGGGTCAAAACCCTGTACCCCTGGTTCACCCATCATTAACCTTTGTTTTTGCTTATTGTTGTTGGTAAATCCTCCATTAGTTGGTTGGTTAATAATGACCCATAGCTAGGTGATCCAGAAAACATGGGCAAGTGCAGCCGGAGACGCCAGAGCCATCTATGGATTGAAACAATTTCTTGACCTTTCCTTGGCAGCGAGTGACCATTGGCCACGGGAGGGTACATCTCCAGCCAACCGAGGTTGCTTGTGATTGCTAGTAGCCAAACAAAAAACATCATGATCCGAAACCAGAACAAGTCACAAGTCCTTCGATCGCAGTTGCTGGTATGTCTGTAGAGTTGTACCAGCAGACTTGTGGTTTCCATTGATCATGGAAATAATCAAAGTACATGATAGTCAATCATGGATTGCCGTGGTCATATGATGATTGTTCATCATGGGTGAAAATGGTTCATGGAGGTTGATTCATCATCATGATTTGGTGGTTTCTCAAAATAGGGGTACCCCCAAATCATCCTTTATTAGTCATTTATAGCAATAAACCAACCAGTTTTGGGGGCTCCCTATTTTGAGAAACCACCATTTATCTTGGTGAACGACGATTCACCACGGCGGTTCATCCTATCCAAGGCTCCAAAACGCTCGGCATGGCCCTGCCGCCGTGCTGCCAGGGGTCGGTTGTACGTCTGGATGTCTCGCTCCTTTTGCCGGAAGGCCAGGTCGTCGTCACTGCTGGCCGTCTTCAATGCCTGCCATGGGAGCTGAAGAGATCTTTCCCATGCAATAGATTGGTAGGGAGATAGATAGATAGATAGATAGATAGATAGATAGATAGATAGATAGATAGATAATTAGATAGGGAGATGGTTGGTTGGTTGATTGGTTGGTTGGTTGGTTGGATGGATGGATGGATGGATACAAAAAATATAGATAAATGGATATTCCATGATATTCCTACCTGCCAGCATATTTCGGGATCCCGTAATATGATGGTCCTCATTGTCAGAACAGTCAATGAAGAGGCTGATATTAAGCAAGCGACAATGGGGATCACTGTAGAAATACTACTCAATGAGTGACGGTGACCACTGTTGATAACACATTTTGTTGATATCCACTTTTGAAATTCGGTGGTTTCTCAAAATACGGGTATTCCCAAATCATCCATTATTAATTGTTTATAGTAATCAACCAACCATTTTTTGGGGTCCCCTATTTATAGCCACTTTATAAATCTAGGAGATAAGCCCTGCCCCCAGTCCCCTGTCCGCTCCTGTTGGACAAACACAGCTCCAACCACTTGGAGTACTGCGAAACCCACAACGCACCTGGCCCCAGCATTGGATGACCAGCCACTGGACCAGCTGGGCGAAAGTGATACGAATCGTTGCTGATGTTAATGAATCATGTTAACCAAGAATCATGACCACACATGACCAAATCAATGAGTGATGATGTTCACGAATAATGTGAACTAAGAACGTTCAAACTTGATGGCTTTAATCAACTTCCAGCAACCACAATTGATTTTTCTATGATGAACTAAACATGTTCAATCGTGGTGGTCGTGTCTCTTGAGCGGTTGTTATGCTCTGGATGGGCGAGGAGGCCTGCTGGGACATCTTTGCAAAGCTTCACCTGCTGTTCTGGGTGAGTGACCACCGTCAAGAACAGTCAAGACCTTTCCGTCATCTGTGAAAAACAAAAAGGACTTTAGAGCATGATCAATGATTAATGTTCATGAGATTGCTGTTGACTATGGTTTGTTTCATCTACCTGGAGAATCATTGATTCGTCATCATACATCTTTATATCACAATGTAGTAATAAACCACTATTGTTCATCCATATCCGGAGCATTCTTTCTGTCACCCAAAAGGTTTAATTAGGTGACACCCGCAGTGCTAACAAAATGCTCGACACGCCAAATCCCGTAGACATTTAAGAGTTGTCCATGACCCCCAGTTGTTAGCACAAGTAACCTGTGTCTGCTGGGTTTCCCTCCACGAGTTTGGCGGGCATCCAGATTTGGGTAAAGGTCAGGACCCACCAAAAAGGGGTTGAACACTCAGGATTGTGTTGAACATTCAAGGTTGAACATTCAAGGTTGAACATTCAAGCAAAGATAGGAATTGTGAACATTCAGGTGGTACAGGGGCACTCATAGGCCGTTGGTCCTTTCTCCTGAGAATTTGCAACACGGTTCGCATCCACAGGTGCGCACACGCCTGTATACCAGGAAGAAAACGGAGAACCATTCGCTAACATTCTCCACCAAGATCCGGCATGCGGGACCCCAATTCCTGAGGAACAGGCAGCTTTCAATCCATTTCCCAAAAAACAAGCAATAGAAACAGAATCAACAGCAGGAATAGGATCAGAAATGATAATGGTTTTTCAATGAACAACCTCTTTCAACAACGAACAAAAGCAATAGAAACCAGAACAGAATGAACAGCAAGAACACCAGCAACAGGACCATTATCAACGACAACAGCAGCAGGAATCACCAACACCCACAACAAATGACAACCAGAACAACGACAACAACAGCAACAACAAAAGCAACAGCAACAAACAAAGACCCAACACTAACAAGATCAGCAACACCATTGACAACACCACCACCCCAAGGCTGCGAGGTCACCCAGTGACCTGGTGGAGCTTTGGTTGGGTAATAACTTCATACATCGACCTTCGATGATGGTCGGTTATTGCGGGTTAAGCCAAATGGTTAGTTATCATGGACTATTGAGATTGATACTTGGTAAGCATTGATGGTTGATACTTGTGTTCTTCAATGGCATTTTTTGATGTTGAGTACTGATGGTTAACACACTAATTCCGGAGCATGTGATTGTGCAATGATTCCCAACTATGTGCACTTCTGCAACACTCTCATACTCTAAGGGTTGTAATAAAAAAATTAGTGACCAGAAGTTACAGGCGCTACAGAAACCGATCCGAGTCTCGCGAACATGATTTCGAACCTCAGCATTGCCAGCTGCACCCATTGGCACACTTGGGATCTTCCGCTACTGTCATGTGATATGAGCCTTCAATCCACACCCATAGATCTAAATATGAATGCGTATCTACATACATCCATGTATGTACGACCATGTAAGTATGAATGTATATTGACCTATCTACGTGCATATGATATACGTACAAAGAAACCGCACAGTGTTTGAAGGAGATCTGGTCGTAAGTTGCTCACTCCGAGGTGAATCCTCCCTGCTCAGATTTGATCGTTGATGGTGGTTGACAATGGTTGATGGTGATGGTTGATGATAGTCAAGGATGTTGGGTGATGTTTTTTTGTTCTGGTTGATGCTTGTTGACAACGGTAGTGATTTGTAATGGTTTATGTCGGATGACTGCAAATTATGGCGCTCACCACTTGTATCGCCAAACCTTTGGTCATTTCACACGATGATTCATCCATCATCATTCCCATAATTCATGGGTTCTTCAATTTCCCCTCCAAATACCAAAAAATTGTTTATAGTAATCAACCAATCTCCAAATACCAACTACCATAACAACTGTTTGCATTTTAAGCGGCACCACATTGCGTTGATACTGAAAAATGATCAACAAATGTGGCTGGATCAAAAAAGAAATATCGTCAATTGTTCGTGATTATCCCCTATATATCTCTATTGTAAACCAGTATAATCCCCTTTCAACTATCAATCAATCACATTTAACGCTAAGAGACAATACACAGCCACACAGCAATCTTGCCCAAGTTTGGCTGGATCGCTGATGATTTCAATGATTAATAGGGAATTTCGACACCCCAAACACAGCGAAAATAGCGGCAAAATCCAACCCCATTTGGTGGTTTCTCAAGCCATAGGGAACCCGATAAATGGTTGATCTATTGCTATAAATGGTTAGTAATTGGGATAGTATCTGGGCATACCCCTATCTTGAAAATTGCCATTTGAGGGGAGCACTCACTTTTTCTGAAGGTGGAACTGCGGATGTGCAAACCAAACACGAAGTGGGTCCCCCAGCAGTTGTAAGTTGGGTTAGTTCACTGGCTATAGCTGGTAGAAATCATCCACCCACCAACATGTAAATGGGTTTTATGCCAAGCCATAATTTCCCCATCAAAAAAAAATTAGCACTATGCCTTGGCACATACCAAAGTGGTTCGGGGCCCACCTGGTTCTTGACAAGTGGCATTGACAGGATGGTCCTAGTGAAAGTCCCGTAGTACCTAGCAGCGCGGAGAGGTGTAAAGAAAACCAAGTAGTGACTGAGAGACCCATGCATCTGCATGATTTCATGTGCATATGCATTTGCACATATACTTACACAAATAGGCATGCATACATTTCAGCCAAAAAATACATTTCAATAAAGGAATGCATATAAATCAATAACAAATCAAAATTTTGATCTATATACATTTAAACAAAAGTATTAACACGTATAACTATAAGTACATATGTTTGTATCTTTATCTGAGAAAATACAAACATAAATTCATAAATAAATACATAAATCAATAAGTAAATCAATCAATCAATAAATACCCACCCATCGGAGAAAAATGACGGAACATGTCTGGCCACCCCATGTTTCTGCTCATTTCACCCTGTCGTCGTCTAAGCAAACGTCACTGACCAGCGGCCACAGAGTGAAACCCTAAGCCCTAGCTATAGCATAGTTGAAAGCACTGGTTGCAGGGGGCCAAACACTGGCTATACATTCTGCAAAAACATGTATGCATCTACAAAAAATGCATACATCTAGATACTAACATTGATATACATTGATTCCATTGAGATATGCCCCAACCCAAGCTCGTTGCTGTCCGATGGGTTGCTTATCCCTCCATTCCAATGGTAGACTGAAGCCAAGCCATACTTAGATGTGCACACGGGGCAAGTTCCCTGGCATATATCCATGATAACTACATGGCTATGTGCCAAGCCACAGGGTAACCAACAACCCATCAAACAATGATCAGTTTACTCGGAAACCATTGGTCTTGGGGTAGCACTATGGCTTGGCACATACCCATATGATGCTATTTTGGCACTATTTTGGCACCCTTGAATCTAGTTCCCTGAGATATCACTCTGGTAAACTAACGTGGCAATTGAAAAATCCCTATTTTGTATTGAAAACTCTGGGAAATCATCCATTGAACTGGTGGATATTTTCCAGCCAGCCATCTAAGTTCACCAGAGGGTAATCCTAATAAGTACATGTACTTGGATGATCATGCCACTTAGTAACCATGGTTAGTAACTACCCTTCTTGTGGGACCTTGATAAATAGGTGAACTATCCATGGTTATCAACCAGTTACCAGCCGTGGGATGATCATCCAAGTAATGGTTTCTAGGGTTATAAGCTACCTTTCTGGGCTTCTAACAGTGGTTATAACCATTGGATGACCATCCAAGTACCTACTAAACCATCCAATTTCATAGCACTAAACCATCCAATTACCCCTGAAACTACTTCCCTGGTATATAAACATAATAAGTACCTGTAAGCACCCTATCCGGCAGATCATGCAGATTATAACCCCTGTAACCATGGTTTTCGCACGTCACAACAGGTGACCCCGAAACGCACGTCGGTCCCAAGCCACTGGTAGACCAGTTCCCGGGCCAGCGGATCGTTGCGGTCATCCTGCAAGAAACCTGCTGGGATCCGCGGACGTGGGAGATCTTGGGGGACCAACTGGCGCTAGTCGTAGGGGTTACACTCCGGTGATCTAACATAGCTGGCTGGAAAATCACTACATTTTTCTGGGGAAACCCTGGGAAATCAGCGATAACTGGAGGGTACCTAGATGACAATTATGCTTAGTGGTGGTTGATAATGGTTTGTTTAACCATGGTGGTTGATTACCATTCCCTACTATCAACCACGAGTAATTACTATACCCTCTGGTCAACTAACGTGGCTGGCTGGAAAATTCCCCAGTTCAACGTATGATTTCCCAGGGTGTTCCATTGCCAAAATGCTGAATTTTACAGCCAACCATGTTAGTTTAGCAAAGGGTATAACCCACCCTGTAGGTTGATTGAATCCCTGTTGTAACCGGGAGTTTTCATGTGCTGTGCATGTTGTTTATCAATCTGTGTATAAACTTGTGAATATATCACATTTGTGTGTGAATTCAACCTGTGCATGTGCAGAACATGTGTTCAAAACACAAATACATGTAAATACCTGTATACACTCTATCTCGACGTGTAGCTATGGTTTTGAATGTGTATAAATAAATATATATATATATATATATGTGATAATGTTGAATGCAACCATGGGAAACAATTCCGATTATTCAACTGTGTGTTTGGAAATCATGTCCACCAGTTTTCGATTCGCCTGTCTCCTGCATCCTGTATGGGGCTGCGTATCAATTCCATATTCATAGTATACCAGCAGATCCCAATCCTTCAAATATGGTGGTTTCTCATAATAGGGGGCCCAAAAAATGGTTGGTTTATTACTATAAATGACTAGTAATGGATGATTTAGGGGTACCCCTATTTTGAGAAAACAACCATATATATCTGACGATATTTTGGGGAAGTGAATGACTAGGAAAGAAACCAATGGCTACGACACAGTTTATGGCAACCCTTGCTGTGGGTTGGGACACCATCGCCCACGAACCCCTGACCAATGCTGAGACCGAAGGACTATAGCAAAGCTCGCTCACAACGATGCCAGCAATACCTTGCCAGTGGCCATGCTGATGGGGACCACATGATGGGCCGTTTTGCTGCAAACCTGCAAAATAATTGTGTGCTTTCTTCAAATAGTGGTAGCCCTAAATCATCCAAAATCAACCATGTATTTATAGTATGGGGGTAGCCCGTTTTGAAAAACCACCAAATAACATATTACATCATATTACATCATATGACATCAACACATCAAAATGAAACCAGTGGCATTGTCGTTGGCAACGGCTTTGGATAGTTTTGCGAATGTAGGAAAAGCCAACCCCCGTCGCATCTGTACTTCAAGAGCTCAGGACGGAAAGAAAACCCGGCCAAATTGTGGGAGAACAGCGAAATTTCCCGACAAAAATATCCTGTCGCCCAGCTGGTCACATCCCATTCTATTGATCTAACTATAGTCTGTCAGTTACCATGTTCATCCACCATCATCCATCCATATCTTTGGGATCTTAAGGTACGGTAACAGTACTGCTCCGTCCCCAAAATGGAAGGTTTGACAGATTGACTGCCTACTGAAGTGGCGATGGAGGACATGGTTTCAACGAGGGTTCCCCCTGGGTTCGCCTGGGGGTTATAACCCACTTTATAGAGCTATTTACCATGGTGAAATCATAGTTTTGGAAACGCAAGTCCACATCCAAGTAGAGGATTACTTTGATTCCGCAGCTTTGAATTAGGATGAATTAGGGATATCATCGTTCATGCCTCTGTAGCTACGCCTGGCTGTCATGGGAGTTCACTGGCGGCGCCATATGATGGTTCGAAGAACCCAGGTTTTCGTGCGCGAGTTGTTGGCAGCTCGTGTTTTGTTCGTAAGCCTCACGAGGTTGATGTCAAAGGTTCAGGTTCGATAGGGATTGGGAGTACTATGACATGTTGACGGATAACCCCTCCTGATACCTGCTGTGAACATACCAAGAAATACTGGTTGGTGGTTGACCCACCCCTATGAAACTGCGAAACCCTGAATTTTGTGAAATCATGAATTTCAAAAAAGCTCGAAAAGAGCATGTATCCTAGCTTTGCTGCTGCGAGCGCATAG
>VSDK01008990.1:38772-50942 GCA_009767595.1 Symbiodinium kawagutii | reverse complement strand
TGTTGTTGTTGTTGATGGCGGCCTTGTCGTCGTCATCGTCAACATCATTGCCGTGACTGGCATCATGTTTGTTGCTGCCATTGTTGTTTTCATCCTCAGGTTCAAAGTTTTGGTTCCAAAGAAGGGTGCACAAATCGGTACATTTTTGCATTCCCTCAGTGTTTCTGTGAATTTGAATTGGTTAATGCCAACCCAGGATGAAGCTAAACCCCTGGTTGGCTAATAGGGGGTATCCCCTAAAAGCCTTGGTTTATCGTCAAATTGTGAACCCCCCCCAATTAATCACCCAGGGGTTTGTTCATCTGGGGTTAACATTGCACCATCAGCTGCTCCAAATTCAACACCTGGCGCCGGTGGCACGGCATGGCGGGATGGTTTTCCGCAGGACGGGATCATCCAGATTCACGAGTTCTTGGCCTGGCTCACGGCCGAAAAGCCACAGGTCCAGATCTGCAAAAATATTTGGAATGGCAGCTGGACCTTCGGAAAGGGAGATGGGATCAGTGAAATGATTTTCAGGCTGCACGTGCCACCCTTAGCCCCAGCAAGTTGGGTCATCACAAAAGACGTGCTGCTGCCCTAGCCATGTTCAACATCTGGCCACGTGGCTTCACCTGGCTCAGGTAATGACATCAATACCAACTTCTCAGTCAGGATCTTGAACACCTCAGACAAGGTTGGGAAGAAGTTTCACTTCTACTTTAAGAAATGTCACTTGTCAAGGGTCCAGCGAACCGAGGGAAGGCTCCCAAATTAGTGCAGGATTTTGGCTGGATCAAGGGGCCAGTTTGCCTGCAAAGATGATCGATTGTGGTGTTGTAAGGGGTTATGTGATCAATCGTGAGACTAGGGGGAATCCATCACCCTATGACGGAGTCACTGCACCCTTGAGCCAATCACGCCTTATGCCAGAGTCTATCACCCTCACATTTGAGGGTCAAATCATCAGATATCTTGTTCATCTCTCTACTATCCCTCGTGCAGCGCTTGTGGTTCAGCAACAGTTCAGGGTTCGTGGTTTTAGGGGTGATGCTTTTAGGTTCGGTTTTAGGGTTGATCATTCCAAAGGCAACACTGACCAGAGATTCTGCATCTTTTTTGTTGCGTTAGGAGATGGCAGCTCCACCCAGTTCGAAAGGTTTGACAAAGCTTTGGTGTGCACCACTAGGGTCCGTTATCCGACATGTACTTCCCGTGCGTGTACCAGTGTCTGGAGTTTCTTGATGACTACCCATTCGAACACAAATTCTAATTTGCCTTCAATCGCCAGCGTGAGGTGAAAACGTGGCTTTTCCTGAAGGCAGTCCTGCAGTTTTTACAGTTGGCCCTTCACAAGAAATGGAAGACAAGGTCATCATGACAGTGGAGAAGGTGGGTGGCCAAAGCTACGTTTCACTGCCGTGTTTCAGCATCCTGGATCAGTTGATGTCTGGAGGTATTCAAGTACGGTTCCGAAACGTATATGATGGCCCAGGGGTGCTAAATAAGACGATTTTGCGATTTTGAGAATCTCCAGAATATATTTCGGCTTGGCAATTCATGTGCTGCCGGCATAGGATTCCCAACTCGTTTTGCTAGAATGGTAGCTGGTGACTCGGTGATGGTTGGAAACACTGGATGCCCCGCAAGCCAGAGGGCTGTAGGTCACTTGTTGGCCACCGAACATTTGCACATTCTGTCTACTAGGCTAGTTGCTATGTCTGGAAGCTATACTCCAACAACTGTCATCCTACTTTTCTGCTGAATTTGAGAGCAACTACTTTGGGAGCTTGCCGGGACTGGACCCTGCACAGGGAATTGCAGATATTTGACGCAAAACTGGGCCTCGAGCTGGTTCTGAGGTGCCCTTCAGCTATGCTTTGCCCAACTGGACAGCACGTTCTGCTTTCACCGGGGTGGAAGATGACGTGAGCAATGCCTTTGTGCCTGGGTGCCAAATTTTAGTGTATGCTGCACCTCACAAATTGTCATCCAAGAAGCAAAAAGAAGCAGCTCAATCCAATATGCCATATATGAATACATTCATACGAATCCATATGAATCCATTGGTGCTTGGAACTTCTTGCCTGACGTCTGTCCACCGATAGTGTCCACCTCTGCTGGCTTCCAGGTGGATCCTGACTTTGCCCACGATGCCAGCAGTGTGGGCAGTTCCAAAACCCGATTCAGATGCGACCCTGCGGAGCTGTGGATGCGCGCTCGAATGCTGCCAGGCAGAGATGCAAGCGAAGGGCTATAGGAAAGGTCGCTGTCTGCTGTGGGAACCCTTATGGAGGGAAGGTTATAGGCTATAGGCTGTAGATGTTGTCAAACCATTGACACTGGACTTTGGTTGGTTCAGTCTCACACTCCTAGGCATGTGTGTCTTCTCAAATATACTACCATTCGTCACTCATCTAGCCATTCCTTTGTGTTCCGCAACCCGCCGTACCCCAAGTGAATTCAGGATGATATTGATAGTATGGGATCAGCACCAATGCTAAGAAACAAGAACAAGACAACACCATTGCTGATGAGTAATTGCTCATCATGAGGGTCAATACTTGCTAGTCACGAGTCATGGTTGATATTAGTCCATCACTACCACAGCACGAGACTCTGGAATAGAGGACAACAGGAAGCGCAAGCGACAGCGAAAAACGAGGGAAACAAGTTGAAACCAGCATGAAACAAGCATCCCAACTGAAACTGAGGTTGGGCGATCCTTCTGAAGCGGTTCTCTTTGATCAAGTGCGACCACAAGATATTGACCAAGGAGGCGTGGATGCTGGAAAGGGTTGTCAGGTGTGGAGCTTATCCATAGGGGTGCAGCCAAACCCCGCAGAGAAAGCTTTGTGAAAGCTCCTTAGGTCATCAGTTGGGTCGTTGGGAACTGAGAAGCCGTTGGATCTTCTTTGATGTTTAGGAGTTCCCAGTGCTGGCAGGTTTGGGAGATTGTTGGCTTATGGCCGCCTTGGCATGTCTGGCGGAATATCCAACCAAACTCAAGTCCCTCTTCGAGAGCAAACACATCACCGAGGCTGGCGGGCTGATGGAATCATGGGTGCACTGCAGAATTCGCCGCGGGCAATGCTTGCAGATGGCCATTGATTGTAGCAATGCATAGAAATGTCATGATCATGATCCGTGCCGGTGAGATAAAGAAAATGATTGATGGTTGCCGTAATGACCACAGATATTCACAATAGCTTTGAAGATATTCATAGAAATGGGGTATGCTATCATCTGCAGTATGCCTTATCAAAGATGATGAATTTGGCATACTGGAGATGGACCGATCTCTGCAGATGGAGCATTGTTTTGTCCTGTTTTTCTGTGCGTGTAGCGGGGTTGCTAGGATTTTCTCAGATTCATTTTTTTCAGTGGCCTTTTCCAAGGGGTTCAGCCATGTTAAAGCAATGTTTCTTTGCGGTTATCAACACTGCAGTTGATTCAAATTTGTCACAATCCATGGGCTGAAACCCTTTGCTAGATCAGATTCTCGATGGGCCAGGATTGCTTAGCTAGTTGTTGGAGTGATTTTGGATGTCGATCTCAAAACTCACTTCAGCTGCTCACACCAGCAGTGCGGCCTGCAGGATGGCAAGTATAAAGTCTTCCTCTTTGACGTAGAGAAGATGGAATGGTCTCCGGTCTTGTGGCTGAGAAATTGTGATGCATGAGTAAACATTGATATATATATATATATGCTACCCCCCCCTCCAAGACCCCCGTTTGGAGGCCCCCCCCGCCGAAAAGTCCACCTTTTTTGTTTGGTTTGCTGTGTTGTCACCAAGTTCTCCTTTGCTTATCCCTTGTTTATCCTTTCCCTGTCCCGTGATTGTGCCCTATTTGTTCCTCAGCTGCCCTTTGCTTATCTCTTGCTTGATCCCTACTTGTCCTCTGCTTGTCCTCTACTTGTCCCCTAGTTGTCACCTGCTTGTCTCTTACTTGTCCCCAATTATCACCTGCTTGTCCATTACTTGTTTCCTAGTTGTCTCTTACTTGTATCTAATCATCCCTCTCAGTCTACTCAGCTTTCTGTTTATCTTTCTTTTTTGCCCAAGCCATTTGCTATATTATCTATTCATTTTGAAACTTATAACATCATCTTGAACCAAACCGCACAATATTATGCCATATTGGCTCATTGAATACCATATAAAACCATATATGACAATGAGATGCCATGGTATACCATATTGCGCATATTACCTTGTACAAAATTATTGAAGCAACTTAATGGTATACTATACCATATTAGGCCATCCCCCTATATATTGTACAGTTTTTGCCCCAGCATATTTTACTACATCATATTCTAGCATATCATACCATATCAAGCATTTTTTTGCCATGTAATGCCATACCAGACTCTATAATAGAATATGATACCATGTTACACCATATTAAGCAATATGGTACCTGAAGATATCTTGCATCATCTGCTATATTATACCATATCAAACAATTTTATTTCTCAATTCATATTTTACCATAATATATCATACTGTTTCATTTTTTGCATTACTAAACCATATTGCATTGTATAATTAAACTTTTCCATAGTCAAGCAGATCATGCCAATTTAGTTCAGTTTAGCCATTTAAAAACCATATTAAACCATACCCTGTGATATTGTACCATATTCTTAGCACATGATATTATATTCAAATAAATTCGACCATGTTACACACCATTTGATGCCATATGTCGCAATATCATATTACTCCAACTTGAGAGTGGAAGGCACAAAAAATTGAGATGCGCCATCTACTATCCGGCTGTTCATGCACCTCTGTGCACCATAAAAGATGGCGCAACACAAATGCTCCATTTGGTGGAAAGAGTTCCCAGGAATCTTGAATCTTGAATCCTGGGGTTGGATTCAAGATTTGCTGGAAACAGTTCCCAGGAATCTTGAATCTTGAATCCTGGGGTTGGATTCAAGATTTGCTGGAAAGAGTTCCCAGGAATCTTGAATCTTGAATCTTGAATCCGGGACTCAAGATTGGCTAGCAAGAGTCCTCAGAAATCTTGAATCTTGAATCCTGGGGTTGGATTCAAGATTTGGTGGAAAGAGTCCCTGGGAATCTTGAATCTTGAATCCTGGGGTTGGATTCAAGGTTTGCAATGACATTGCAATGCCATTGCAAGTTGGCGGTTGGTGGCATGACACAAAATGTGCAAAATACGTGGTAAATACCAGTAAAATTACTTGATATGGGGGTCTTGGGGGGGGTGTACTATACATATATATATATATATTTATACACATGTTTTTGGGTTCGGAAGAGTACTTCTGTATACCCCCCAGTAGACACATAGAGATCTACAACCTACATACACGTTCACACCTGTACACCTGATAGAGCACGGTGCAATCCTGACAGTTGGCGAGGCACGAGATGCATTCCTTCGTAGCACTGCTGTGATGGCACTGCGATTGATAGTTTTTGTTGGATTATATAGGTTGCCAGTTGATAAGAATGTGTTCATGGACAGCCCAAGTGCTACACTTCAGTTTTTGGCAAACCCGTCAAAACACAACGCGTTCGAAGAGAGGGCAGATGAAGAATCTAAACGCACAGGTTCCCTACCGCGCTCATAACTTGAAGCTGTGCGGGACCCATCAATACAGGAGGCGATGCTGTTGACGGATCACGATGATGAACCATCCAGTTGGTGCAGAGTCACACCAATAACTAGGACGATTATCGAAGATTTGTATATATTGAACACATATACGCATAGGTAGCAGAACAATGAAGGTGATCCAACTTATAAGTAGACGATACCACTGTAGCTTGTTTATCCCCTCAATTGCCCGCAAGCACTTCCATGGAGTTTCTTCATGATTTGGTTTGGCGTTTTGGATTGAAGAATTGAAGTGGCTTCAGAAGATGGTCTACAGGGCAGCAGTGGTCAAATTGCTCCTTACTTTGCGGTTATATTTGTCTCTGTTGTTGTTAGAGTATGGACTCTAGCTCTCATTTTGGTTATGATTTTCTTTACCGTTTTACCGGGAACCTGCCACAGGTCTGTGGTGTGCCCGTGGTAGTCTGCATGATGAAATTAGTTTTTTTTGGAGTTTTTTTTTTGCACCGTTGCTATGGATACTCCACATCACCTGGTGTAGTTGGTATGTTATCCTCAACCATTGTGAACCATAGATATTCGCCATGATTCACAGATATCAAACATTGACAATCAGTTATTATAGTTCAAAATACCAACTATTGACCAGCCAATATAGTTGGTTGACATCAACAGAGGTTGTCTACTGATATCTATGAATCAACTATTATAAGCCACGATGAACCATGACCATTGGGACAAGGTCATAGTGGACGAGTTCGTGCCATGCAAGATCCGGAAGAATGAGCCAGTTCCATGCTTCGCGGAGCCTCTGGGGGATGAGCTTTGGGTCTTGCTATTGGAGAAGGTGCCGCCACGGGGTCTACAGGGTATTTTTTTTGGGGCATGGTGGTTCACTAGCAGGAGAGGGTTTTGATCATCCATGTTGTCCGCACATAGTATGTGCTGACTACAGCTTGATTAGTTGGTTTGCAACCACCGTCGTGCAAACTGCATGTGTCTGAATGGACGGACTCGTGGATGGCTGTGGTGTATACAAAAAACCTTACACCCATACCGTACATAGCTTTTGATTTCGCAGATTACGCATTAGGGTGCATTATGAAACAGCATATGCCCTCAAAAGTAGTTCATTTTCTGATAGTACCATTGTTCTGCCATTTATGGGATATGGAATCACATCATAGCCTGCGAGCAGGAACTTTTCACTATTTTTTTTGTGTCACAAATACCACCACTGTCATAATAGCGCCAATGATGATGATTACGAAGATGCTGTCTGCGAGTAGGACACTGTTAATTAATTATAGTGGTCAATGAGAGAGATTACAACCAAACATGCTTTGTCGACGAAGAACCACCAGCTCTACAGTAGTGAGAATGATGACAATCACATTGATAATCTTCGTGCCAAACATGTTAAACATTGACGGTGACCAAGCATCATTAAGACATTTTTCCCAACAAAATGCTTGACTGCACCTGATGGGATCCAAGCCTCACCTGAACGTGTTGGGATTGTCACTACACGCGGGTGTAGCTCATTGCTTGTGATTATTGTTGCAGGTTGGTTGCGGCTTCCTGCTTGTTATCCTCCGATGTATTGATGTATTGTTCACTATTAAGACTCTTGCGTAGCCGAGATGCACCATCATTTAGCCTCATTCGACCACAATCAAGTGTCGTCAAGCATATCATTCAGCATCATTACGCATCCCACTTAGCGTCCCATCTACCATCCTCAACCTTTCCCAACGAGGATCAACTATTTGTAATCATGGTCAACCACTCGTAACGAAGCTCAGCCTATCCTTTCTGGCAGGCTGTGGCCAAGTGGTGTGGCAGTTATGGCATGCTGTCAGGTGCCTTGGGAACACCCACAGCTGGGAGCATCACCAAAGGTATCAGCTTCAGCTGGCGTCCGACAAGTCCCATGTGCTTCAGATGTGACAAGCAAGGGTGAACTGATCAGTTTCGGTACATGTCTCGTTTGTTGGGCTTTTTTCTTGTCTTGCCAGTGTAAACACACGCACACACACACACGTATTTGTATATATATATATATATGTCTATATGTACGTACATGTATGCCCAAAATGTAGAATAATCAGCACCCACAAGAAATGGGACAACCTGCCCCTCGTAAGCTGTTCAAGCAACCAACAACCTACAGCAGCAAGGTCAACAATTTTTCTGCTGAAATTTGGGAAATAGCAACAAGCGAATATGCTTGATTCTAGGCGGTACTTCCATTAGCAATGAGCAGTATGACTTTTTAAGTGTGTAAATTTGGTGAGTGATGGATAATCGGACCACCACCTCGTTGTTTATTGTTGATTGATGCTGATCACTAATCAATTTAGCAAGTATAACTTACTACTCAATTGACCAAGGTTAATGATTTAACTTCTATTATAACTGATCATTAATGGTAATATATTAGCTAGTCATTGTTGATTGCCATCTCATTGTTTTTGAGTGATGGTTAATCGATGGACTTCGGGAGAGAGCTGCAGGGTCCCTGATGGCGCGAGGTGGCTTTCTTGCTTGGGCCTTTCAGACCCTTACTGGTGAGGCATTGGCAGCAAGGGTTGAAACTGCTGAGTTGTGGTAGATCTGAGTGTTTCTCAAGTCATAGGGGACCCCCAGCTATCATCCAGTTTTTTAATCATCTAGAGTAATGAACCATCCATTTTTGAGGGTTAGCCATTTTGAGCAACCATCCACAAGTAGACAATGATGGTCAATTGTAGCATCTAAGTAGTCGTGGAGAAGCCGGTCGTGGTATATGATGGTTGAGAACAACAGAAGTGGCTTTGTGCTGGTGAAGTAGTAGGGGCTCAGCAGCAGATTTGAAGGTTGATAGCGTTTTCTGACAAGAGTAACTAACAATCATGGCTAATGATGGAGACAATAAGCAACAAAAACAGCGGCTGGTAACGGTAAAACGACAGATCCATCTTAACAAACCACTCGCAGATTGGAAGTTTCTTGGTAAATCAGCTATTGAGCTGGTGAGCAATCTGATGCCGGGGTTACAGGGGATACTAGCAGTTGAATTGTGCAAACTCAGTGTGCCAGATTGACGGGTGAGCTGTTGAACATATCGTGACTACCACAGCATGCAGAAAAACAGTAGGCGGATTTGCGAAGCGCCACATTTTAGATCAGTCCAGGGGATGTACCACTTCATACAGATCACAGACCAGGGAGAATCAGATTCACTAGCCAAACATTTACCGATCATTCCTCAACTTTTAACGGCATCAACCAATCCTTAGCCAACAAGTAGTCAACCAATAACCAGCCACTAGCCAATCATTAACCTACCACCAATCAAGCAACCCCAGAACAACGACTAACCAACCCCCAACCAACCAGTAGCCAACCATTGACAGACCATTTATCAAGCGTTAAGAAACTCTGAACCAACCATTCAATGATGTGATGAATCAATTCCCTATGGTCATTGATCCATTTACCAACCAGTCACCAACCATTCATCAACCGCGAATTGATCCGCTATGGCGGGTGAATCCGGTGTCTTACCGACGCTATGCGAGTGGTTGGAGACGCCGTTACCTGGGCCGAAAGGCACAGATCGCCAAGGGCGCAAGGCGGGCAGGGAGAAGCTTGGTCGATGGTTGCTATGGTGAAGGGTTGGTCAATGGGTGGTTGCGAGCAGTTGCTTGGTGAGTGCTTGGTGAATGGTCCCTAGCCGTTGAAAATATAGTGACATGGGCCTGATTCATGGGTATTTCTTCAGGGTTATCCCCAAATTGCTTGGTTATGATGGAGATTTATTGATATTGGATGGTTTGGGGGTCCCCTATGGCCTGAGAAACCACCATATGGACGGGTAAGAAAACCTGGTGGATCGGCTGAAACTTGACGCACAGGTCTCCTCGAAGCGCTCCCTTCTACCTCTGCAAAAAGGTGGGCCGCTGGGACCGAGGTCCCACCAGTGCGAGTAGCCCAAGCTGATGGCCGGAATCTGATGTCTAGATCTGGAGTCGCACAGCCATTTCATTTCGGAAACCGTGTGTTTTTGGTGACAAGCACCCCCATCTTTGCCCAGAATTGGTCAGCAGTTCTCAAAAGTGCAGAAATCTCGACGGATACAAAGTCTGGAGAATCTGGAGAGTGTTCACTTCCCAAAGATTTCCTTTTCTTTCAGGAAGAAGCTTTGGATGTTGAAGCCTTCTTCAAAGTTATGAAGGAACACATTGACAACCACCACGTGATTGGTTGCAGCATGGACGGAAATGCAGAGAAAGCGGAGGACAGGCCGAGAACATTGCTGAAGGATTGATCTGACACAAGGGTCAGCTTACAGATATGGACTTATCCTTTTTCTTTTGGGGTGTCATGGATATTAACCTTTACTATAGATCTTATAGACATTGAAATATAGCTTATTTTTGGTCATTGTTGGTTTCTGACACACGAGTTTTGCAGACACGGCCCCAGCCATATTTGCGTGCAGGTGGAGGCACTTGATCGACGAACCTTAAGAAACACAAGCATAGCCAAAAAACATTGTAAACATCTGGATCAAACATGTTCTGCAACATGAGCAGTTGACCTTTTTGTCTTTGTTGATATGTTTCCGCCACAGGCGACTGCAAAAACAATGGTTGGGTGTTCCCAAGACACTGCATCACAAGCAACCAATCACACCAGGACGAAGACGACGCAGTGACATGAAACAAAGCACAGCAACTCAGTGAAGCCATGTCAGCGACATTGAAACACACGACCGCGTGCATCCATGGAACGCAAGCACCGAGCGGTGCTATCCATTGCACACCGGTGATCAAGTCATCTGACCTGCCTTCTTCAATCCATGGTTCCAGCCAAAATGGCAGTCGGTCAAACCCCTTAGTCCTCCTGGTTCCCCTATCATTATATAACCATTGTTTTCCTTATCATTGGTTGCTCATTATCCCCCATGAAATTGGTTGGTTGATATTGACCCATAGCCATCTATAGCTGGTATATCCCCTATAGTTGCTAGTTGTTCCCCTATTATTAACCATTATAACCAGCCATTGGTTGGTTAACATTGACCCATAGACAAAATTAACCAACCAGCCATTGGTTGGTCCAAAAACATGCGGCTGGACTCCCAGGGACCTGAGTGTGGCGGAGCAATGCTCGAAAACTGTGAAGGTGGCCCCCATGTCACCATGTTGGTGATTTTTTTCAGCCCAAGATGGCTATGGGTCAATATTAAGCAACCAATGATGGGGGGTAATAACCAACAAACTATAGGGAAAATAATGGTTAATGATGGGGAACCAGGGGTACGGGGTTTTGACCCACAGCCAGATCAGCTTTCGGTCAAGGCCATTTGGGAATTCCATCTTGGTTGGCCAAAAGGTTTCATACAAAATGTTGGATTTCATTTCCGTGTTTTTGCGAACACATGGGCAAAATTCTCAAGTGTGCTTTCATTCTCTTTCTCTCTTTCTCTCTTTCTCTCTTTCTCTCTTTCTCTCTTTCTCTCTTTCTCTCTTTCTCTCTTTCTCTCTTTCTCTCTTTCTCTCTTTCTCTCTTTCTCTCTTTCTCTCTTTCTCTCTTTCTCTCTTTCTCTCTTTCTCTCTTTCTCTCTTTCTCTCTTTCTCTCTTTCTCTCTTTCTCTCTTTCTCTCTTTCTCTCTTTCTCTCTTTCTCTCTTTCTCTCTTTCTCTCTTTCTCTCTTTCTCTCTTTCTCTCTTTCTCTCTTTCTCTCTTTCTCTCTTTCTCTCTTTCTCTCTTTCTCTCTTTCTCTCTTTCTCTCTTTCTCTCTTTCTCTCTTTCTCTCTTTCTCTCTTTCTCTCTTTCTCTCTTTCTCTCTTTCTCTCTTTCTCTCTTTCTCTCTTTCTCTCTTTCTCTCTTTCTCTCTTTCTCTCTTTCTCTCTTTCTCTCTTTCTCTCTTTCTCTCTTTCTTTCTTTCTCTCTTTCTTTCTTTCTTTCTTTCTTTCTTTCGTTCTTTCTTTCCCTCTTTGATCTCTGTTGGATTTGACACGGGAAATGCAAGTTTGAAAGTGATTGGTGTGGGATGGACGTCTTGGCCAACGAAATACAGACTAGTCATTGCCACCGGAAGTTATCCGCTCAAAAAACCGAGAGATGATAGATGCAGAAAGTCATCGATCATATGATATTCACTTGTCATTTGTTCAGGTACACCATTGACAGATTGTCCTGGAAGGTCTGTGACAGCATGATCGCACCGTCCCAGGAAGCAAAGAGCAACGGTTTGTACACTCGCCACGTCTACTCGATCCTGAAAATTTTGGACGAAGAATTGGATGCCGGTGGCAGGGTCAAGTTTGTTGGCTGAGTTGGGAGAGTGGTGGTTGGGATTATCGTTTGGTGAAGTCCAACTGTGATCACATCCTGGTGCGGTAGGCTTTTTCGGTAAGCCGAGGGGTTGGAAAACCACAATATCCACCAGCCAGTGCGTCGGTTCGCAGTAGGTCATCTGCAAGTTGATTGCAAGAAACCCCTCGATTTGCTGCCTAAGCATGGTTAGTAGGTCTAAGTTATAAGTAGGATTAACAGTGTTAAGTATGGGAGAAACCTATCCAATGCTGATTATTCGGTTCA
>VSDK01008990.1:28247-38747 GCA_009767595.1 Symbiodinium kawagutii | reverse complement strand
AGTCAACCACACCCAGCAAGACACACCGCAACTTCGCCCAGGTTGATTCAACTGCGCAACCCTTGGGGAAAGAATGAGTGGATTGGTGACTGGAACGATTGCCACTCGACAATGAAGCTGCAGCAGTGGGCAGGTGGCCGGAACGAACAATAATGAAGGATCACCATTCGTTGGCACAGCCAAAATGGTCACAAATTGTTGATTCACAATGGGGATGGGTTCTTGCTGAATCCAGAACTTGGGTAGGTACAGGGTTTGTTGTGATTTGCTGTGGCTGATTTCCCGACAGGTTCAACAGGTGGGGTACGGAGATGGGCAACATCAAAGCTGCTGGCAATCCAAAATAGCACTGGATGATCCACCAACCGTCGATGGATTTATCTGTTGGCAAGCCGCTTCACCATTTCGATTGTCCCATTTGTGGAGGATTTACGCCGCAATCTTGCATTTGCAGACAAACTCTCCCTTGGAAATCGCAGTTTTTCTATTTCCGTGTTTAGGTACCAGTGGATATCCCGAAATTGGTCTTATTTATTTATTTATTTATTTATATATATATATATATAGATCCCAACAAAGGCGAGTTATCCCGCGACCATTTCGAGGATCATTAGAAGGGGTCGGATTTTGACCCAAGTGTTGGATTGGGGATCTCCCAATGTTTGGATGTGCCCAGCCAGTCTCAAGCATGGCATCCCGGGGGACCAAAATTCCATGCCCAGTTGCAAGGATAGCTGCACCATAAGCGAACTCCCCGTCCGGGATCAACCGGCAAGCTGGACAGTTGGCTTCAGCCACGGGGGTTTGTGCATTCGATCTGCCATTAGAGTTGAGATGGATCAGGCTTAGCCCTGGCTGCGTCTGCGATTGAGGGGCTTTAAATGGAAAGTTGGAATGTCATGGTCTGTAAAAGAATTCGTATACACTACGTGCCACCTGAATCTAGTCGATACATGCATCTAAATCTGGTTCTATATGGCTCTAGCTATAGCTATTGCAACGTGCAAATCTGCATCTATATCTATGTGCAGAGCTGTGTACATAGACGTTGTGTACAGTGTACACATCCATTCATCCGTCCATCGGTCCATCTGCACATCCGTCTATGCATGCATGTATGCACACGTACATGTGGGCATGCTTCGATCTCGCAGACATGTGCATATATGGACATACACACATGCACACACACACACACACTTGTCTATAACATATGTGTAACAGCTGTTATAGACACTTCGTTCCCCAGTCATTGCATTTTTCTTGGCAGCCAAGGCAAAGGAGCCCAGAAGTGGGCGGAGAATCCCAAGCTTTGGCAGAAGGTGAACCCAGAATGCAGAGACTTGGTTGAGCTGCCAGGTTGGTGTGGGCAAAGTGGCCATGCTGTTGTGAGTGTTGAGCCGCTCTGTTTCGGGCCTCGAGGTGGTGAAAGGTCTTGGTTTCTGGCTTCGCATGGGGCGCTTTGCCGGTTGTGGTTTTTGGTGTCCCTTTCGTGTCAGGGAGGAAGTCATGGATGGACTGTGCCGAACTTGTCATGGCAGACCAAGTTATGAACCAACCCGCCACACAAACACTGGTGGTTTCTTAGAATAGGGGACACCCCAAGAAGGTTCGTCTATTACCATAAACGCTGTGTAAGGGTGAGGGGGGGATCCGACCTTCGAGACCCCACTGATCCAACCACCCTCCCTACAGAACCAACCAATCTGAGAGAGCTGGTATCGGTCTAGTATTGTTATTGTTATTATTATTGTTACTATTATTTCTATTATTATTATAATTATAGTTATTACTATCATTGTTATTATCATCATTACTATTGTTACTATTTTTTTGTTATTATGGGTCTTTAAGGGCCATTATATAACCATCATTCACCGAACAAGCTAAACCTTGGGCGAGGGAGGGTGGGTGTCCAAAGTCTGCCGTCCCAGAAAACGATGGCAGCTTCTACATGCCTTGGGAAGATTTCGCGACGCTTTACACTTCCGTGACCATTTGCCCAGTACCATGGCGTGAAGGAATGCCATCTGGTGATGAAAAGCTTTCACCAACAAGGTAATTGAAGAAAGTTGGACCTGGGAGTTTTGCGGAGCTATCTTAGTCAACCGAGAAACAAGGTCGATGTGATGACATAAATGTGGCCTATTTAAGGAACTGTGGAAGGGCTAGGTGAAACCTTGGTGTATGCAGCCTTTGACTCTCAAAGAATTAAGGGCTGACAAGTGGGTGTTCCTCAAGTCTTAGGGGTACCCCCAGTTATCATCTCATATTGACCATTTATATATAGTATTAAAGCAACTATAACTTGGGGGGTCCCCAAACTGACTTGAGAAGGCACCAGCTGTTGATTTCCTGGATTCAGGTGGGGGCCGTGAAGCCGGAAGCTGCTCCCGAAGAAGATCTCGAAGAAGATCCCGATGGCGCAGCGGAGCCGGACATGGACGAAGAATTGGTCGGTTGAGGATTGGTACCGTGGGAAGTCGACCGATCTTTGACTCGTAGCCAGATGGGAACTCTCTGTTTGGGAGCACATGGGTGCTTGGAGGTGACCATTGATACAATCCGTGTTTTGGACCGTTGAGGTTCAACATGGGACATCCAACAGGTGAAGATCTCGGTTTTGAACCGGCAACATCTGTGATTGTTTCACCTCAAAAAGTCGGTTGGGAGTCGTGGTCGGTGATCCGGTTGGAACCAAAGGTGTAGGATCCGTAGCACAGCTCTAGGGCTTAGCTTCGCCACGGCAGCTGCGAACAGCTGGATGGGTCCATGCCCAACTCGCAGAAAACCTCAGCCATCATTTCTGATTGGCCGTGTGACCCGCTGCTTGGGACTCCAAGAAGAATAACTTCCGATAGAAAACGCATGGTGGCGCACCCTCCCAACGCCGCTCATGTGTGCAATGACCTGGTGGCGGCTGTCGATGTTTGCAGATGACGAACAAACTTATGCCATGGGCATTCAAGTGTTGGCTAGCTATCCAACTCTGATTATGTTCTTCATCCATGACATATCTAGATTGACTGTATAGATATATCTGATGATTCTCAGATCCAACAAGTTGGTACTCCGGCAACGCACGCCTGGTCTTTCATAGGTGACATGGGAACCAGCTCTGAAGCTAGCGACATGTGATGCTGCTCCCTGCCTCAGGCCGCTCTGATCCGCGAGAAGTTTTAAAGCGGTCAGCCACGATGTGGCCCCCTTTGTCGTAGGATAGCAGCCGAGTTGGTGAATGATCTGGTCAGTTGGTGAATGATCGACTTAGATAACTGTCGGAAACCGGTTTGAGTCAATGATTAGATCTACTGTAAACCAGCAACGGTCATCCCATTCTCTGAGTTCTAGATCAATCAACCTATCTTAGGGGCACGACTTTGTAAGGCGGCCATTACTTCTTAGGGCTTCCAAAGCTGAGCCCGGCTGATATTCTAAGGACAGAAATCTGTGATTTCAGAGCTGCCTGGAGCTGTTTCTTTCAATCGAAGGACCCAGTGTTGGGCGTTTCTGCCTTTGATGCAAAACCCAAAGTGGTCATCTCCAGTGTTGCCTCACCTGCCAAAGATGCAGCGATCTGAGCTGAAGAAACTGGACTCAGGATGGCCGAGCAGCCGTGACAAGCTGATTTTGAACATTCAACGTCTGATGAGGCTGCCTTTTTTTGCTCAGCTTGATGTCGCACTCGCAGCAGTTTGGCTGAGGTTTTAAAGTCGATGGCATGCATTTGGTGGCAATCTCATCCCTTCAGTACCTTTGATTCAAATCTTTCACAGTCATCTTTTGAGTTCAGCCTGCGTGGTGCTTGAGCCCGCTGTCCGAAAGGAGCCTGTCCCTGAGTTTTCCGTCCAGTTTTCGCCATGACGACAGTGGAGCGACTGCCAACCATGCAGTATTCCAAGTTTGGAAACACCGTGCCATGGCAGTTTGGTTTTCTGCTGTACGCCGGGATTTCCCCCAATGAGAGAGCAAAGGTGCCGATTCTGTAGTCATTTTCGACGGCTCATGGCTTTCCATGACGGTTGACCATGCACCAATTGAAGCAGTAGACGTTTGGGTGGCCATGATCTACAGCTGGGTCTGGCATTGTGACCTCGAAGCCGTTTGCCAAACTGGCAACATCCATGCTTTCTTTATGATCCATTCTATTGCCAGGGTGATTTTCGATTGCCATCTAAGCTTTGCAAAGGGTATTTCTGAGTATCTCAATGTCGCTGCTGATTGGTTGCTACCCGGAATAACAAGGGTTTGATTTTCAATGCTTCAAGAATCCAACCTCTGGAAAAAGATTACGCGATTTCCGCAAAAATCGTATCACGTCGCCTTGCTGATGTTGTGGATCAGTTGAAATACTACGGACCAGGAATATGGCAGTGGGTCAAAACCCTTAGTCCCCTGGTTCCCCCATCATTGACCATTGTTTTCCCTATTATTGTTGGTGATTATCCCCCATGAACGTTGGTTGATTAATATTGACCCACAGCCATATGACACTCAAGTAGCATCAGAGCATGAGCGCATCATGGTGGTCAGCTTGTGCTGCGTGCTTTACACTCAGGACATGCTGGTCTCACGCGTGTGTGGTGGCACCATGATGTGGGGCACCTTGAACAAGGAGGCTGGGGCCCATGGGGACAGGGGCAGGCTCTCAAAGAAACATTTCCACGTACTTCGTGCGACTGTGAAAGCCAAGTAATTGCCTAGCTTTGTAAGGAGCTTTTCCAATCAGAAGTTGAAACCCCTCATACTCCTGCAAAGTCAGCAACGCCTGGCAGGAAAAGATGGCGCACGAGCAGTTGGACACATTGCTGGAACTGGGTGTGAACTTCATTGACACGGCCGAGCTGTATCTGGACAGCGCCAAGAGGTTTTCTTTGTCGAACCTGTTTAGGTGGATCTGGGGTCTTCTCTGGTTGTCAACCTGCTCATGGACGCGCTCATGTGCGAAATGGCGTCGTCATGCGTGAATTGCAAAGGCCTTTTCACCACCCAGTCTGAACGAGGGTTACGCAGTGTGTCAAAAACGTTTATTGGTTATACCAAGCAATGTCCAGCTGACCATCATTGCCAACCGTTGACCATTAACCCTGGCTTGGCCGCATTGTTGAAACAAGCATGTCTGGGCAGGATGCCAGCGTTCGGGTTGGGTGGTGCCTCCAAGGTATCCGGTGCCCTTCGAGGGAGGGAAGGTGACGGAGCAATGGATTGGGACCTGGCTGGAGAAGGCCCTGAAAGATGGCAAAGTGCAACGAGAGAAGCGCCTCGGCGCAGACTGCGCCGCTGGAACTGCTGCCCTTGCGGGAGATGGGGCTCCAGGGTGGTGGATCCAGGTGGGCACAGAGATGGAAGATCCATGAAACAGCCATTTGGGTGCACGCCAGCTATGGCAAACCTGAACGGCTAAGGAAACCAGGAAACTAAGGAAACTTCCACCATGAACTAGGAAACTTCCATGAAACTAAGGAAACTTCCTATCTTCCCTTCGATGATGGTTTAATTTGACCAACGCTTTTTAATCACCAGGAACTAGGCGGTTGGCTGAGTGAAGGCGGGCGAAACCCATGGCCTGAACTGGCGGTTGTTTGCATGGCCAGCATCCCCAGTTACCACCAGCAGAGTGTGTGGCCTGGAATCTACACAGGGATAGTTGTTGTTATATCTTCTGACAATTCCCTCACATTTGTTATAACCAACCACCCTTGTTTTTGATGATCTATCTGAATTTATCTGTTGTGGCTATACCAATTGGCACAACTGCTCCTACAACCAATCATTTTGTTCGATTAAAAAGATCCAAGGTAAGTCTTCGCATATCCAAAGTTGTTTCCCCACACCAAGGCTCTATCTCGCCAGCAAAGCGTGGCTCGGCATGCTAGTTGGACATGGTCGCCCCACGTGACGGACCTGATGATGTGGTATACCCATTCATTACATCTCAGTTAGGTGTGTTGTGAACCATGACACTGTTGAGATACAAAGCTGCCACCAGACGTAGCTCATTTCCTGTCGGACATAACACACACACACACACAATTTCGGGTCTTCAGGTGTGGGTTGCTGGTGTTCCTTTGTACCGGGGCAAACTGACTTGATCAACTGGGGATAAATTGGAGATGCCTGGTTTTGAATCTAAAGGAATCGTTTCCTACACCCATGGGCTTTGTTCATTTGGGAGTTTCTTGACATGGCCACCCTTGTCAAGACTAAGACTAGCAACCTCCAACACTGGCAAATTCTGCAATGACCATCTGCGATTTTGTGGTGCCCAACTAGCACTCCGGGGCTTCAACTGATACCGAACTGGTTCTCCCGAACCAAAGCTGTTCATTGTTGAGAACACCATACCCTGAAAACAATGACATTTCATGACATTTCATGACATTTCATGACATTTCATGACATTTCATGACATTTCATAGTTCATTCCCTGGTGGAATATCCACAACCACCTTTTTTGGGGTCACGGGTGGTATCGCTCAGGAATCCTTCCAACAACGGAGGGCCAGACATGCCAGGAATGGGGTGGCTGGTGGCGGAAAAGGTCGCGGTGGTATAAAAGTAACCTGGTTTGAAGCGCATGTGGTAAAAGCTGGCGGGTGTAAAGCCTGACTGGTGTAGACTTCTGTTGTAAACTACTTAACTTTATGGTACAGGCTCAAATTCATGGTGTAAACTTCTAGTAAAGGCTTACCTTACGGGTGTAAAGCCTACAGACGACGATGACTGCAGATTTGAGAGAAAACATCAGCCACCGCTTGCTTCAATCTTCCAGGGTTGCAACTGTGAATGTCTCTCGCAACTTGATTCGCCATTTTGTTACAATAGATGTTCTCATAGATTGAACGAACAAGACTCAAAACCAGTCCAACCACAAGTCGAGGAAGCAGGCAAAGGTCAGAAAGACACTTTCTACTTCACAAAGTCTGACTTTCCAACAACTTCCCTGTCTTCCCCCTGAAACTCCATGGGTTCCCTACGCCAGGACGAAAAAAGCCCTACGGTTTTGATGCCGCCTCGTTGATGGCTTCTTGCAAGGCCTCCATCGATCGAATGAACCTCGACGCCAGGAGGTCATCATTAGTGGCCCAAGACAGGTCTCTTCATTTCGTTAGGCTACAGGCTTAGGCTACATGACATGTGGCTGGCTGACAAGTGGGCGCACAGCAACCAGTCAGCAGTTGTCATTGGAATCACATTTTTCTTGCGATACTCGGCGATAAATCCAAATAGGTTTTCCAGATTTCCCCGGCATTTTTGTTCTATTGATCTAGTTGCGGGATTGAACCATGCGATTTCACAAAGTTTGTATTGGTTGGCCCGGCAGGCCTGGTTTGTGGGGGTATTATGTCTTAATTAGCGTATGACAAGAGAATATGTGGACTTTTCTGCCAAACATGACCAATTTGGCCATAGCAAGCCATGAAAATGATTGCTTCCATGTGCAAGATTTTGGCATGTTTCCGTCATGCTTGGGGTTCAATGCCATTGATCCTCGTATATACCAGCTCCTCAAAGTGACCGGTTTGGTCGAGCAACTGGCTCCAGATCCACTGCTCATGATATGTCGATTGGTTGCAGCGCAAAATTCCCCCACATCTCGGGGAGTGGGGGGAGTGGCAGCGGGCTCACAGCTGCCAAGGAAGTGCCAATACATCGACTTGTATTATTTGTGACTTGATGCCGAGTAGCGGGGTCGTGCAAGCAGATGGCCGTTGTGATGGAGCAGTTGGTGACTTGTTTTACAGAGCGTACTTGTTTTACATATACGCTTTGTTCACAGATTACTTGGGTTTACAGAACTCGTATCCCGAAATCATTCATTATCAACCATTAGCCATTATTAACCATCAATAACCTATACATTTACCATTTTCGCTGTGGAAAATGATGCGAGGCAGAAGCTGTAGGAAGATTTTTCATCGCGGGGGAATGACCTCTCGGAGCAGGTGGTGAAAGTCGCGTCGGTTGCGGGATCAAACTCCGGGGTTAAAGGGCAAATGGATCAGTGGGACACGACAGATGGTGGATATCACTATGATTTCTTAGTGCATAAACTTACTGTCGTGGGATTCACTTGCTACATCTATGAGTTTATCTATAAGCTGATCGCACGACTGGGGTGTACCACTTTGTGGGAGTGACAATCCCTAGATCACCAATGCTTATGGGCCTGGGTTGCCAGATTAAGCATCCAATTCAGAAGGTCGGTTGCACGCAACCAGTTTTTAGAATCCTTGATTTGTTGGTGTGGAAACTATTCAGAATAGTTTAACATGTATGAATTACTATTATGTTAACCAAGTTAACCAAAAACGATCATGGCTCTTTGGCAGAGTTTCAGCCCCCAATGGCTGGATTTTCTTCAAGGTCTTCACATCGATGGTGGTGCCATTGAGGCACTGGCCGACGCGGAACGTGCCCGTCTTCGGCTGCTCTTCGTTTTACCCGGACAAGCACCGCCCTGTGCCATCCTTCGACAAAGGCGGGCTAGTGAAGCCGGGAGCTGGGCTCCAGCAATGCTGGAGTCAAGTGGTAAAGCAGTTTTGTTATCAACGACTTGATTCACCACTAACAGCGGTTCACCACTTGATCAACCACTTAATATTGATCTGTTAGCTAGTTGATATGTACCTGTTACCTGCTTAAGCAGTATTGCTGATATCAAAAAGGTACATATCAACTAGCCAGCTATCAGCCATCATTGATATTCACCAGGTAGTCATCAACCAGGATTGACATCAACCGCTTCGTTGGTTGTTGATAACGGCTGGTAATCAAGTGACATCATTTTCACTCAATTGTGATACTGTGAGGTATCACTCAGCACCAAAGTGGCAAGATATAGTGGTTGTAAGCCGCGAATTCCTGCTACTTGGTGGGTAATTGGTGCAGCATATCGCGCTGATGAGTTCTAGAAGTTGGGAATGATGTTTTGAATTGTTGGGAGGATCCGCAACGCACTCGCACACCAACGTGATTCGTAGTAGATGCAACCTTTCGAACATGAAATTTGCTCTTGATGAACATGACTTCCAACAAACTTCAGAATGGATCGCTAGAGTCAAATGCCTTTCCCAGGGGATACAATCCTTGATTTATCATCTAAGTCTGAATGATCTATGACTTAAGCATTAGTCAACCATTAATTCACCGTTAGTTGACCTTTGATTCAATCAACCATTAGATAGCTTTCCATGAATTTGCTCTTAAATTGCCATCAATTGGTCATTAGTCAATCATTAGTTCTCGATTATCCATGAATTCACAGTTCATTGTCCATTCAATTGGCCATGAAAATCATCCATGAATTCACCATCTATTCACTTCATCAAGTCAATCATCCAAAAACGCTGGCCATGAAAAAATTGAAAATCATCACTAAGACTTTCATGAAAATCATTCACCTGGGACTGACCATAAGTCATTCACTGACCATAAGTCATTCATGAAAATCATTCATGGCCAGTGATTGATCATTCATGACTTCCCTTTATGAAAATCATTCATCCACAAGTCATTCCCTGTAGGACTTTCTTCAGGGTGGGAAGTGGGGGTCCTTCTACAGCGCTGCTGTTTCAGGTGAACCCGAAACCTTCGAAGCGCAGGTACTGGCGATCAAAGGTCTCTTCGATGCAGGAGCTATGTGGGGTTGGACTGGGGGGTGCGGTGGGCTGTGGACCACCCCTGGGATCTGGTTGGGTTGGGTTGGTTGCTTCTGTTCCTCAAGCCACGTGGCACACCTTGTGTTCAGCTTTCTCATCATGGCAATGCTGCACTTCACAGCGTTTATGGAAACTCAGCCCCTTTGCTCAACGACACTAAGAATATGTTGGGAAGGGAAAGGATTGCAGTGAAACAAGGCCTCAAAATACTCCAAAATGAATTTGTGAATGTTGAGATTACCCTGGGGGATACCAGGGGTTCCTGGTTGACATGACCGTTGTGATGAGATCATGTATTCAAGAATATCTTGTCTCCAAGCATCAGGGGATTCGACGGTTGGGCGTATGACTTTCGGTGCAAAAGCTGCGACAGGATTGATTAAGCATTGGGCCTTGTCCAATGAGAACAATTACGGTGTGCCTTGGCCTGTTTCAAGAGTTGAGAAGCAGGAGGACCCTGTTGGATAGGGAGCAAAGGTTTCCATGTGCAGAAACCTGTTCAGTCATTGAGTCCCTGGAGGATTAGTGTTGTTGTAGCTACTGACTGAGGTCAGTGCCGGAATTCCCAAGTGATTCTGGCAAACCCTGGTTGCGCAGAACATGCAGCATGGTCTGAGATGGTTTACTCTATTGAAACTGGTGATGTTTAACTTCCAGGTTAGTTTCTGAGACCGCACAACCTGAAACTGCAGTTACTATGATGTACGACGATGCAAACCTGGCCAGGGATTCTGCGTTACGAAACCTTGCGCGCTTAGGATGTTATCCCAAGATTTGGGCGACAGCAACCATGATCCCCACGTGTGAAGTTTGAAGTAAGCCATGACCGGTAGGGAAA
>VSDK01008990.1:0-16958 GCA_009767595.1 Symbiodinium kawagutii | reverse complement strand
GGGGGGGGCCAGCGAACCGGGAACCGGGAACATATATAAATAGTTGATATCACGTCATGATAGTGAATATCAATCAATCAACCTGTAAGAAACAACTAATGATAGTGAATATCAAGTCATGAACCAGTAAGGAAATGTTCCAGTCCAATACCAGGTGGTAGACCGTCAGGTGTCCAGTGGGACCGTTGGTTGGGCATATTAGATATGTTTCATTTGTCATTAGAACATATCTTGGGGAAAAAGCTATTTGACTGTTCAACCACAGCATGTAAGATGGTTGGTTTACACCCGCAACAACCAGCTGGGTCACTCCGTGCTATTTTCAGATCAAAGAATGATATAGCACCTTGGAACAGGCTGGGTTGGACGACGATTCTCCAAAGCTTCCCGCTATGCCATTGAAAGATCGTGGTTTCCCATCCTATGGCCCCCATCACTCCCCGTAACACCAGGAGTTTCGCAATCCAAATCAGTTCTTCGTGAACAAGGACTGGGCAGAGGAGATGTTGGTCGTCCGTTCCATTGCCTATGATTGCCCCTTATCATTACTTATTGTGGACGATTCTTGGCCATTATTGAATTAATGATTCTTCACTATCATGTCAACCCTCCAATTTGAGTGATTCTTTAGAACCGGTGACAGTTCCTGAGCTATTGGATAGATGCTTGCCGTGGTGTAGCCATGGTTCCAAGGTACGCTTCAACAGCTACGGCAGTCCATCACGGGGTCCAACCAGTGGTGAAGGTGGCAACGTGCGTCCTTTGGAACGTTTGGATCGCTGGAGTTGTCCAAGCATGGCTGGTGTACCAACCACGCATGTGGATAGATGGACCCCTGAAATGGACACCACGCATGTGGATGGTGACCTTTCGAAAGCCATGAAACCTGCGATATTCCGCATTTTTTTCCACGCGCAAAGCCAGCAAAAAACCAAATGATTGACTAGAAACTCAAGTTATATCAATCTCCAGCCATGTATAAACAGCATATCAAGCCACGAAAGACGGAAAGTTATACCCACCCCAGGCCTACACCACGCATGGGTCCGCCTCAAGGACTTGGTGTCCAAAGCACCTTGGGCTTCCAACGGAGAGCGCCCATAGACCGAGGGGGTGACGTGAAAATACGCGCCACGCGGGGCTGAAAGGGTGGAACCAAGGAAGGCTGGGGCGTTGCATGGCGATCATCAGCACTTGGATCAGCTGCATGTATTTCTGTTGCCTAAACCGGTACCTGTTTCCAATGATGACTGGATTTTTTGGCGGAGATGGCTTGTGGTTAGCCGGGAAAGCAGGCTAGTTTGGGAAGGTCAGCCACGGATCCAGGGAGCGTCGGGATCTTGTGGAGTTGCCGCTGTGCTCAGCTTCAAAACGGGCGCGTCGTTGCTGAGTCCTTAGCGCGTCATGGCGCACATGGCGCGATCGCGGTGGGCCTTGCCTCTGCCACTCAGCACAAGGGGGCAGTCGGCAGTGCCAGCAGCCGTGGTTTTTGCGGTTTCGGCAACCTGGAAGAACTCACCAAACTGTCGGCAGATATATGACTGTATGTAGCTGTTGTACATGTATATATATATATATTTTATATATATATATATATATATTATATATATATATATATATATTATGTATAGAATAATTCGGATAGCTGGAGATAAGTGTCCTATCTAGTAGACGTATGCTTAAGTCTCTGAATATCAGAGCTACACTTCAGTGACACAGATCACTTCAGGGGCGTCCAACTGAGCAAGTGCCAGGGTTTAGCTTCTGCAGGTTCAGTGTGCACACGAAATCACCACGAGCTGTACTAGGGAGAGTACTAGCTGTTGTGCTAGTTCAATCACCGTAAAGGGGAGAAAACTGATACCCAGCTGTGCTGATAAACTTCGGACCTCCAACCTTCCTTATGTGTGCAAGGGTCAAAACACGGTTTAAATAGGCTAAGTATTCGAGCCGCCATGCCAAAACAAAATTTAGTTTTTTATGGTGCGTAGCGATAGGGAGCCTGGAGTAGCGATACCCTTTGTTATGCATATACGGTTGTATATGCGTACATAATCATACACATTCGCACACAGACACGCAAGTACACACGCACATGTGCGATAGTTGGAGTTCAAACTACAGCCTTTGCAGGGCTTTGTATACCGTTCTTATGTGGTATGGGATGCCCTCACCTTTTCGAATTCACCAGGCCCTCCTAGCGATACCAAAAGCGATACCAATCGATACCCCTTGCGATACCCAAAGTGATGTGGTCCTCCGCCCAGATGATGTCCAACCATTCCTTTTTAAAATGTTTGCAGTTTTTAATGTTTGTAACACTCGACATGCACGTTCTGCTGCTGCTGGTTCTGCTGCTGCTGCTGGTTCTGCTGCTGCTGCTGCTGCTACTGCTGCTGCTACCTGGAGCATCTTAATGAGTCAGGGAGAAGATGCTAGCAAAACACAAGAAGGGGTGCATTACTTGGCCAGAGAGTATTGGTCCAGAATCCATTTCTGATGGAGAAAGTTCCTTTTACGGTCCTTTTGAAAACTGACACTTTCAGCGACAACGTGCCCTAAAGTAAAAAACATTGAAACATTGTGTGTAGCGATAGGGAGCCTTGAGTAGCGATACCATGGCTGTGCGCTAGATACCGAGTTTCGACCTTCGCACATGTGTGTCCAGTAAGTTTTTCGGTTGATACTTAGTGGTACTATCCAATGGGGTAATGTGATATGATATAACATTGTGCGAATGTTTGTTTATTTACAGTAAGTAGATTCAAGTAGGACGAATATGTTTTTTGGCAGATATCCCTTAGGTTTATTGTACGACACATTTGGCTGGGGGATAGCACCTTACTTGCAGATCTAACCGATGCAGAGGGTGGCCCCCGCTATGCCATTGTCCCCTGCCGCTGAGGCTATGTCTGTTCGTGGCCCAGCTGCAAAAAGTGGCGAGTCATGGATGCAAGTGATTGATGCTCTTGTTTCTGGAAGACTGGCAGGGATTTGATATATCTAGAGAGATTGGTAGAGATACATGTTTGTTTGTACATGTATATGTATATGTATATTTATGTATATATATATATATATTAGTTATACAACACATATTTATGTACATGTGCACACGCACACATTTTGTTGATGTATTTCCTTGTGGGCGCTTTTTTCCATTCGCCATTTTCTTGCAATACGGAACATGCTCCAACCGAGCGGTGGGAGGATATAGGTACTGAGTCCACATGAAAAGATTCTTGTCACATGATTGGTCATAATTTGTTCACTTCGATCAAGGTCAGGCAACCATTGATTGTCACCATGCCTACGGCAAGCATCAACAGGTCATGCGCCAATCGATCAACCACCAACCGACGGTTGATGGCTTAACTGGTTGATGGTGGTACTTGACATGCGCTTCAATCATCAACCAATTGATGATTGGTTTATTCTTACTTGTGAGCCATTTCGAACCATCATTGTGCCCCAACGAAGCCTCGTGAATGGTGCTGAACTGATGCTTCATGGTTAATCAAACCAAGTTTGGCCAACCTGAACCAACCAAGGAACCTTGACTTTAACCAATCAACCTCAGCCTTAAGCAATCAAGATCCAACCTGAATCAATCAACTTCAATTAACCTCTGCACTTCAAACTTTCCATAGCTTCTCCACTCTCTCCTTCTCTCCTCTTCTCTTCCTCTCTCCTCTCCTTCAATCTTTCTAATATTCTATATTCATCTTATATTCTTCTACTTACCATTCTATATTCTTTCTAACATTTATTTTCTACTTGATTTTTTCATTTTTTCCATTTATATTTGAATTTATTAAAACAACTAAAATATACATAAATTTCCTCTTTTCAATTATATATACATTACTTTATACATAGTTTTTTTTTCCTTTTTTCTCTCTCCTGAGGCGTTTTTGTCTTCGTCCTTCGTGCCGCCCTTCGCCGCGCCGCCGCAGCTGAACAGCGCTAGTGCCGCGCTGGGCGGCGCCGCCGCGGTGCTGGGCGCCGTGCCGCTGCCCGCGGAGGCCATGGAGAAAGGCGGGGACCCAACGGGGGGCTCACGGGCTCCACACGGGGAAGGGTGGAGGAGATGGTGGAGGAGATGGTGGAGGATTTTTTTTTTCGAAAAATCATGTTTCGAATGATTGAAAATGGTGAAATTCCAGCTTGAATCAGATGGTGGATGTGACAAAAATCTTGGAAAATCATGGGTTTGAAGGATCAAAAATGGGAAGAAATGAGGGAACTCCCACCTTGAATCATAGGGAAATCATATGGAAATCATATGTAAATCGTTGAACATTTCCCTTTTCGATAATGAAAAATGATCACACAGATTCACCAAATTGGGGTTCGGTTCCCAAGGGATGTGTCGGTAATCAAAGTGGTGCAGGATTTCTTCAACAGCATCATTTGGTTTGGAATTCCATGGTTGGTGACACATTGATGTTGTCACCAATGGTGGTTGATCATTGATTAATGGTTGCCACGGTTGCGACTACTATGGCATGGCCAAAGCGATGATGGCTTCTGAACAGCTTGATCTCCCGACAAGCAAGAATGAGCCTAACGAAAAAATCGAATCAGCAGGGAGCCTACGACAAGAATAGGAACAGCCATCGTCGTGGGGAAGTCGATCATCAATGGAGAATCCCCAGTAGCCAGTTCGTAGGAAGCTAGATGAATAACCAGCAAGTTGGGCTTTCGACTTCGCTCAATTCAGTTGCAGATGCTGTTCCAAACAAAAATCCTTGGGTCATTTCCCAACTATACCTCAACTATTGACGATGTTGAATCACCAAGTATTGACTTTGCTCAGACTGATTGCTAAACCAGGAAGAGGGGTTGGAAACGTCAGGGAACATTTTTTGAACCGTCAATCTGTATGTACAGGTCAAAAGCATATATAAATAGATATGCAATTGCAAGTTTTGCTATGGAACCTCATCCTATCCAAATTTTCATTCTTCGCCTTTGCCTGGAAGTGATTGCCAGGCTCGCCTGGTTTTTCTAGGAACAAGATATCAATCTTGTTTATGGACCATTCAAAACAATTGTAACCATCACACACCATCAACCTTACACTCCTGATATCATTGGTAAGGCATGACCTATGTATTGATTAAACTCGAAGGAGCCCAAGTATCCAAGCGCCAGTTGTGCTTTGGAACATGCTATGGCAGGTCTCTTCAGGCATCCCCGACTGCACATAAGTAAGGTCCGAGCTCCTGGAAGTGCATCGAAACTTATGCAACTATGTTTCGATTGGTCGTTGATGAAAATTGCTGGTTATTGGTCGATTATTGGTTTTAGGTTGATCACTGTTGAGTCATTAGTGGGTTCATGATGGTTAATGGTGAGTTGCTTGGTTTGGTTCGTCATTGTTGAATGATGGTCAACGTGAAACCACGAATCAAATTTGGATCAAGTGTAGTTGCTGCATTGAACTGTATTCATGTGGTTTGATGTGGTTGATTCTTTGCTTTTATTCATTTGGTTTAACGTGGTTGAATGTGAGTTTTCTTCTCCTAGGTTTGTTTCCAATGCTCAGTTTCATTGGCGCAGGAGTGTCCACCTTTGAACTGGTCTATGGAGGAATTGCCTTGGTGGGTTTGATCATCGTCGTGCTCTTAGAATTCTTCGGCAAGAAGTGAGCACCGTGCTGTAGCGCCAGCGAGGGGAGCCTTCCACCTGGAAGGGCCGCCTGGTGAGGCAGCCGAGCGAAGCCGAGTGGCGGTGATCTATCGCAGGAGACCCGTAGGACCCATCTATTTTCGACCGCCAGAAAAAGTGGGCGGCGACGACGATGACCACTGCAATGACTGCGATGACTGGCAGAATTCTTGGTTCTTTGGCAGGTCTACTTGGTCCTGCCACACATTTTGACAGTCACAAGCAATGATCTATCCGAGCTCTCTCTTATTGATATATTTGATGAATGTACCTTAAGAACTGGAACTCCAACCAGTAAGCCTACCATAACTGCTTGCCACCAGCATTCGACATCATTCAACTGCCGTTCATGACTCATACATGTCATAGAAGATACAGAGAGCTGGGGGCGAACTCACGATCGGCGCAACTCACGCAGCTGTGTTTGGAGTATCAAATTCCGTGGCACGTGACCAGCACATGGCACGACCAGGTCCTTCAATGACTTGAAACTGCTGCCGGCAGAAATCTCCCACCAGCTATGGGATGATCATCCCAGTAGTTAATCACTTTGCACTTAGGTCAACTCTCAGGACTCAGATTGACCTTAGGGTCTTATCTCCTTAGGTCAAAGCTACAGACCCCAAGTCGTTGGTGTAGCTTGACGCTGGTGCGCCACTGGCGACCCATGAGTCCCCATGGTGCGACACTACCAGCGCCTGCGACACATCAGCACAGGCACCGGCAGACAGATTTGCGTGGCTGTTTGTAGACAGTGAAATGTGGAAATCAGCTGTTTATAGACAGTGAAATGTGGGAATCAAACTTTATGGCATGTTGGCATGGTGCACGACGGTAACCATCACCTATGTGTCAAAGCAATTCTGACTTTCCCGAGTTCTTTCAGGCCTCGTGGTTATTTGAGGGGTTGAGTCATGCTGGTGACAGCCAACGATTGTTGATTGGAAGCTGCAGCGCAGAATCTGTACCCGTGGTGATTCAGTAGCTCGTTCCATCATGGAACTTGCTGGCTTGGTTGGTTGCTTGGTCGGCTGTTGGGCTCGGTTCTTACTTGTCACAGCTATATTCTACCTCTTCAAGTGTTCCACTCCATGGTAGAAACCGCTATCATCCGGAGAGGATTGAGCCAGATTAAGAATGATTTGTTCGTTCATTCGGGTGATATCTTGCAGCTCTTTTTCGGGTCATATCTTGAGCTCTTCTTGGATTCCATGACCAGATGAGCTAGCTCTTGCTGATCATGCTGGTGGCTTAGACATCCCTGCTTTCAGGCCGTTTCGGAGTCTCCATCCTCGTCCAAGACGCGGAAAGTGGAAAGTTGGCGGTGATGAAAGCGATAGATGTCCGGATGCCAAGAGTGGATAGGTTCATTGGCTTGGTGGGGAACATCTACGATGGAAACCCTGGTTACAAACACCAATCTTCAGGGAAACGTCAATTCTCCCATCATTTCCGTGAAGGGTAAGACAATCAACCACCACGGGGTGGTACCCCTGGAAATCGGCCAGAGATGCGCTTGAAATGCCAGGGACTTCTGGAGCCGGATCCTGGTCGTTTGCGATCAGAAACGGCCATGGTGCTTCCCGCCTGGTGTAGTGATCATTCCCTGCAACTAGAAGCCATGGTCTACGGTTGCTTCCCTGGCCAAACAAATACCTGGTCATTTGCTTGCCGCTGGATTGCCAGATGGCATAAAGTCTGCCTAGCCTACCAGTGACGTTCGATGTTGCTAGTGCCTTGTTGGTGTGGTGACATTTGCTGTTGTGAAGTGGACACACACACACACATAACTAAGGGGTGTGCTTTGTGTGTTGTGTATAGTAAGTAGGCTGCCAGGACGACGGTTTGATGATGAGCCACCAGCAGGGCTTGGTGATTGTCTTAAGCAGCAGATGTTTTAAATATCCCAAGCGGATCAACTCCATCCGCGTATTGTTGAAAGATCTTTCAAGACGAGGACCCTAGTGGAAGTGTGAAGGGAATGAGCGTCAAGGGAAAGGTGGCCAGAAGATATGCAAATCACGATCCCGCTGCTGACTGATGACTTTTTTGTTGCTTACAGTCCAAAAGGTATTCTTCGAAAATAGGAAACACAATCATGACTGACAAAGAGACTGTGAGTGTGCATGGATTTGAGGGACCGAGCGGTAAATCTCCATAATATGTGTTTTGCTGGGCGGTTAGTGTTGATTTCCCCAATAGTTATTGGTTCTTATATGACCAATCTACTTGATGGCCGAAGCCATTCACAGCTTGCCCATCCCAGTAGCGGATAGTGGTATGCAGTACGCAGGTCCTCAATTCAGTGCACTCTGTGCCGTATCCTTTTTCGTGGTTGCCGTTGCTACAGAGACATCCAAGAGATAATACGCGCCAGATGCTTTTGGTTACCACAAACATGAAGAATTTGCACGGGACTGCACATGGATACTCAGTTTTGGCAAGCCAATTTGGAGTTTGCTTCTTCCATCGGATTATAAAGCACGTTCACCATCATTTACCTTTAGTAACCATCAATGCACCACCATTTGCCATAATTTAGCGCTTCATAATGAACCATCATGAGCCATTTTGATTCATCATTAACTTTCAGCAGCCATTACTTAACCATCATTTTCATCATTGGTAACCCTTTTAATCATCAATCAACTTTCATTAGCCATTACTCAACCATCATTTCCACATATTTTTGGTCATGATTAACCATTGAAGCTGCCCATCTTTTGTTCACCATTACTTAACCAATCTCAATCTTAACCAATCTTAACCATCATTTTCACCATTAGTGAGCCTATGAATCATCCATGGCCATTACTTAACCTCCCATGCTTAACCGTGCAGGGAAGCTTTCACCATGATGGGTTCCCCAGCACGGAAGCCGCCAGCCCCGTGCGTGGTGCTCGTCTCAGGTCGCATCCTTGACGTGCGCCCAACGGGTGGAGCTGTTGCAGGAACTGCGTCGTTTGGGACAGCTGCGACATCCACATCTCTGCGGGTGGGGTGCCACGGGGAGGTGGCACTCAGTGCTTGAGCCAGGGTCAATTTGTTGGGAAAACCCCCAGGGAGGGAGAAATTCTCATCATGAAGATAAGGTCAACTAATTCTCAGTGAATTTGATCATTCGCAGCTTTACTGAGCTTATCTTTGAGCTTATCATCCATATTGAGCAGGATGGTATGGTCGCTAGAGCGTCTCAGATTGGAGCTTAACTCTGGGCAGCACCCTTGCAGTGAATGAGCGGAACGGTGTGGTTTGTAAAGCTCCATTGAACCAGTTGGATGATTGGAAAATACAAATCATGTGTATGTCTTCGGTGATTGTTGGTCATCATCTACATCCACAGCGGCCACTGCGGTGCTTTAGGCTCTTCGAGTGCTTCCTGCATCAAGGCAGGACCGGATTCTGCCCAGGCAAAGTGATGGAAATGTACCTGTCAAACACCCATGAAGCACATACGAGTTTGTCCAGAGATGGTGGTACCTATTGGCCATCCAAGTTCATAGCCATTACTAATCACTAAACCACCACTGGATGGCTTATACCCACTAACTTAGGTTTTTTGTGTTTTTGGGATATGGTTGGTTTACCATAAAACCACTAAAAATATATTTTTAGCAAAGGATCTATAAGCCACCAAGACCAGTTTTTTGGGTACAGCATTTTTGGACAAACCTACATTGAGCAAAGATAGGTTCCTAGGTGAATGGTTCATAATCTATGATGCTCCACTGCTTCATAGGTTTTCAAATCCTGCGAAACTTCTAGGTTGTTGACCCTGTTGATATGCAAGAACTGGGACCGAAGAAGATGTATCATCATAGTCTATCTATTCTGCTGTTTCCTTGAGAAACTCTTGTACTTCAAAGCAGTCCGCAGAGCTAGTTTTAATGATCATGACAAGGAGGATGCACGCAGTTTTTACGCATACACTTCAATACACAACGTAAAAGGTATGAATACATAACATACCTCCTTACAGGTACATAATTGCTTCAGGAAACTCCTGAATCTTCATACAACCATTTACATCCATCATTTGTATCGGAGGCTCTCAAAACAGGGGACCCCCAAATAATTCCCAAAGACTCTGCTTGAGAACCACCGATCTGCGCCTCGATCTTTATCTCGCTGTATCTCTGTGCGAGGCAAGCTGTGCAAAGTGATGGATTACCTTCCGGGAGGCAATCTGGCCATGCAGGCACTGCCTGTCACGGGGACATGGATGCAATGGATGTAACTGGCTGGTGGGAGGGAGCGAGGCCAGGAGCCGTTCGGGGTATCCCGGCCACTGGCCCTTTAAGAAGGGAGCGAGGTCAGGAGCTACCAGGATGGGTCGGCCCCAAGAGACGTTCTGAGAGGAGTGACCAGGAGTGGCCTAAGCAAATGGTAGGCAATTGCATATAATATATTAATTTAAGATAAGCAAAACCTGTGAAACCATTACTAGTTAATAGTTATCATATGTTCAACTATATGCCATATATGAGTCTGCATGAGTGTGAAGTGATGGAAACATGTGATTGGTTGTGACTTGAATGTGTTTTGATGTACTTTGATTTTATGTGCGATAAGATTTGATGCACTGTAAAGTACCTATTTCCATGTAACAGTATGTAGGTAGTTTGATGCAGTGCACTATAATAAACTTCAACCCAACAGTAGATCTCAATAACGTGTAAAGTAACTGCAAACCCTGAGCTCCAAGGTACTCGGAAAGACCGGTAGAATTTTTGTGGGTGGTTTTGTATCATGTTGGGCCCACTGGAACCATCCCATAACACCAAGCATCGCCAGTTCGGTGAACAGCAACAAGTTCGGGTTGTCTCAGAGATGGTTGATGGAACAAAGTGCGAATGTGAATGGCATGTCTCGGACACAGATAGTATCTAACTAGTGGTTTCCCAATGAAACACGGTCATTCTTGCTATGCTCAGGGTTTATCCATGTATGGATTCTTAGATGCATTGACAGGTGAGCAGGCTTCTTGTGCCATGGCATCAACAGGCCTTCTGAAGATCAAGATGATTCGAAGCCAAACTGCTTGCAGTTTGCAGCTGGGAAATGGTGGGAACCAACGGGTCGTTGAAGCCGAGCCCCCCATGGTGTCAAGGCCCACCAATCATCCCAGCTGCAGTTGCAGTTGAAAACTACTCAGACTCCACACTGCGCCTTGATTGGCTTCCAACATCTAGCTGGGTTCTGATGGGTTTGGGTTCTGAAAATACCGTGCTTTTTCACAAGGCGTACCAGTTCGCAAGGGGGTAATATGTATGGTTGATACGCAAAATCCTTCACTGTTGCAGGTCTTACCCCTTTGGTCAACTTTGCCATGAAACATCCAGCATTGACAAATCGATGATACGCTTATATACTGAATATAGCGAGTATCCACGAATAATGACCAACCACCCAAAATCGATCATTCCACCAGGGATTCAATACCAACATCCTAGAATCAATTCATACCAACCACCATGGTATAGCCCAACCACCAGTGATTCCAACAACTTTGGAAGGGCATGCTGCCATGACGATCCTGTTGCCAGGTGGCTGCAGGCCATGATTTGGGTGACCGCATCTTGCTGTGGTTCGCACAGGTGTCGCGGCAGCGCCCCGTTGCACACGTGTGGCGGATGAGTTTCTGATCCACTCTCCAACATGGTTCCCATGATGGGCACTGATTGTAGCCTCTAATGATTGGTTTCAATGGGGGTTGGTGACACTGAGAACCGGCGGGTTTCTTGGGCATGGCCCAAGTTGATATGTTTTGACCATCCAGGAGTTTGCGTATGCAGGCATGTATTCAACTGTACAATTCCCCATTATTGGACCACCACAGCATCCAGGGAAGAGATCGAAGGTGCTCAGTAAATGTGGCGGGCGAGCTGGTTCGTTGTTTCTTTCAATACTTCAAATCTGACATGATGCTCCGATTCCTAGCAGTTTTCTCTCCTGAGAACAGATCCAAACTACCAATGCCAAACCATGGCTACGATTGCATCAACCTTGTTCAAGCTTGCTAGATTATTACTATTGGCTACAATTTTTCGGTATCCCTTAAGTTGACCAACCATTTCTGAACGGATGCCCTTAGCAGTTGCCCAATTTTTTCATATGTGAAGTTCGTTGGAGTTGCAACCAATCAACGGCATCACAGCGCCGGCGAGGCGCTTCTGGCGGTGGAATATCTCCACCGCTGCGATGTTCTACACCGTGATCTGCGTCTTCGGCGCTTGATGCTGACTCGACAAGGGCAGGGGTCTCGCTGCGGGGGTCTGGGGTGGATGGTGCAACCTGACAACCTGCTGGAGAAAAATGCCAGATATCAGTTACATGCGGAGTCAACCGTGCGTAGCAAGCAACCCTTCCGTACTCGATAACTTTGCGTCATGATTCCAGTACATTTGCATAAGAAACCGGGTTGACAAGGGTGCGCAGGGAATGGCGTGTAGCCTGGATATTTTCTGGTTCAGGCACATTTTTTCAACGAAAATGGTGCTGCAGTTCAATACGGAACCAACCATCTGCGGTGAAACAGCTATTCGAATCAGCTGGGTGAAACATTGCTGGTGTACACACGCAATCAAATGTAGGCAGATATGCAGACACCCCTATATATCTATGTCTATGTCCATGTCTATTTCCAAGGCTGTATCTATCTATCTATCTATCTATCTATCTATATATATATCTATATCTATAGCTGTATCCAAATTTTGATCCTTGTTAATGATCATTTGTAAAACTGAGTCTTAATCTATATCTATATGTATACACGTAGTAGATGCATATGAAGATTTATATGTATGTGAATCGATGCATACATAAATAAACATAAATAACTAGATTTATGTGAATATCTACATGCATCCATACAACCATACATACATACATACATACGTACGTACATACATACATACATACATACCTACCTACCTACCTATCTACGTACATCCATGCATGCATGCATGCATCCAGACAGACAGACAGACAGACAGACATACACACATACACACATACACACATACACACATACATACCTACATACATACATACATACATACATACATACATACATACAAATATACATTCAAAAACAAATTTGACTGTGTAAATATTTGCATACATAAATATTGATGTTTTCAGAAACACCAACATCAAACTTGCATAGATACACACACACACATGCACAACACCTAAAACACATATCCATGCACATGTTTACATTTACATATCACCCGTTTTTCCGTTGCTCATGGGGTGAGTTGCATTCGGGTGACGCCGGACGGGTTGCGCCCAGGCTGGTCGTGGTCACGGGTGTTGCCCTGTCAGTGCCTCAGGAGCTGCTGCCGGTCATGGGTGGTGAAGCATGCTGGTTGCGGTAAACCACGGTTCTCAGCTGGTGAACTGTGGTGAACTCAGAATTCATAGTAGTTCTCATAGAACTCTAATAGTGAACCCTCCATAAAGTTCTCTATGTACTGAAAGAATCGCAATTCATAGAGGGCTTTCACGAGTGCTTTTTTCAATTAGCCAGCATTTAAGCTCCAAACAAATTGCTTCTGACAGTGCTGATATGCGGCAGACCATCTCACAAGGAGCAGGTCTTTCAAGCTGCATGGCAATCGTTCAGCATGTGAAACTTTAATCATTGGTGAAGGTTCGGAACCTGCTGACATAGTGCACGTTGAAAGCTGGCACTAATCCCACAGCTGGTGTGTTTCCAAACCTTGTTTTTGAAGAGGTGAAGCAGATCAGGTTCGGACACCCCACTGGTGGGTGTTTTTCCTCCCATGATGCTGCTATTAATGGACAGCAGGTCTGGTTTTCCGGCTACCACGTCGCACTTGCATCGGCGGAGTGTTCCCACGGTCATCAATACCCTGCGCAGAGTTGAAGTGTTTAGAATCCCAGAGCTTTCTACCTGCGATTTGGGATTTAAGTTGAACATATCAAACATATGAACACTGCATATTCAAACAATTGAGTAGTCCCTGTTTAGTATGTTAATCTTGCACTACTCTCAACAGTTTGTGAGTTTAATACGTTGAATATGCACAATTTCCGGAGAGTTTACACACATTTTTATTCAACAAAATATTGTGTCATACGTTGAATGACTTTTGTAGATCCTTTTGAAGCCATCATCTTGCCATGATCCGTTGGGGATGTAGTTTTACTACAAGGTGGGGACCCCCAATTATAACTTGGTGTATAAGGCCATTTAACTATCGTTATATCTACCATAACTGGTAGTTACCCTAGTTATAACCCAATTCAAAGCTGATTAGGGGCCCACCCTATACCGTTAGATCCTTTCTCTGGTCGTTGCGCAGGGCTTCAAGTCGCCACGTTTGAAGTGCGCGGTTTCTCAGCAGTTCTGTGCGAGGTCGGCAGTCCTCAAAGGGATGATCTCTGCAGAGAGGCGATGGCCGCGGTGTCGAAGTCCAACGGTTTACGGGGCGCTCTCCGTTGTGGAATGAAATCTTTTGAAACGAATTTTGTTGAAAAGGTCTACCATTTTCACTATTAGTATTGTTGTTATTGTTATTGTTATTATTACTTTTACTATCATTATGGAAATTACCTCGAACTATAGCATAAAATATGGTAAACCATTGATAAATATGATTTTACAGATGATGGTCATGGTCTAGCAGTTGGAGGGTTAAAATGACCAGTTGCGAGTCTTGAAGTGTGGAGATTAGGATCATCTTAATACCCACAATCTCTAGAAATGTCTCTGGTCAACAGAAAAGGTCCAGCTCATACTTTTGGCTCTGGCCCCTGTCTCGTTGCCCAACTCGGACCAGGCGAGACATGGAAGCGATGAGATATCTGGCACCAGAGATCTTGTTTGAAAACGAGGAACTGCGGCTCAGGTTCGCAACTCTGCATGAGCTATGACTCTCTAAACTGGGCGGCTCGTTGATAATCTGTATATTTAAGAGATTTTTCAGGAGCCAGAGACTGGAAATTAATTAAATATCTCATATCTGTATATGTATTAATCTTCAGTCATATCTGTATATGTATTAATCTGTATATATTAATTAATATCTTAATGTCATTAAGATATCTTCATTAATCCTGGGCTCATCAGCTCCCCAAGCAACACTAGCTTTGCAGGTCCTATGACTCTGCCGATGCTTCATAGGTTCATTGACTGAGCTGACGAGCTGATGTTGTCGTGGACATGGCCAGCTGGGTCAATAGCATTCAACCGACGAATGATGGATCAGTTCACAAACCAAATCATAAGGAAAACCATGGTTAATGCTAAGGGAACCAGGGGTACGGGGTGAACTGACCTATAGCCACATAGCTATGTGGCCAATTCTTTTTCAAGATGGACCCACACATCACTAATTATTGACCACTAGTATAGTCATCATTGATCATCATGGAAGTTTATCAAGCATCAACCATCATTAGTCACTAACCATCATTGTCATGAACCAACCATCATCATTAACCATCATCAACCTTCATGAGCCACAATTTATGACTTGGGGGACAGAAACATCATTACCATGCCCCGGTGGTGCTAGGGCTCACTTACCCTGCGGTCCTCCCGAACCATTTGCGGCACGCATCAAGATCTCATTTACCAGTTTTTTTGTACCTGGCTCCAGGATAACAGAGCAATGTAGAATCTGCTTTATCCGTTTTTTTCTAAACTACAGACTTATGATCCTATGACAATTCATTATGGCTTAAAGTACTTATTTGTTTGCTTTGATCCCTGACGGGGACACATCTTCACCAACTACAAATGGTTGGGACAGGGCAAAAAATGATCACCCAGGTATGGCAGGGACGTATCACTGGTTTCCCCTGTCAGGTCATAGGGGACCCCCCAAATTCCATCATCCAGGTTTTTAGCCATTTATAGTCATAAACTGACCATAACAGCTTGGGGTTCCCAGTCACTAGCTTGAGAAACCAACATATTTTTGGTATATCCCCTGTAATTGTTGGTTATTTATCCACTATCATTCACCATTATAATCCCATATCAAACCATATAAAACCACTAATATGGCTTAGAAAGCACCATATTTATCCACTATCATTCACCATTATAATCCCATATCAAACCATATGAAACCACGAATATGGCTTAGAAACCACCATATGTTTGGTATATCCCCTGTAATTGTTGCTTCTTTATCCACTATCATTCACCATTATAATCCCTTATCATATCATATAAAACCACTAATATGGCGATGGGTCGAACCCCCCGTATCGGTACTTTTCGGCCAGAGCACCGATCGCCAGGAGCACAGCTCTTCTTCCGACATGTGGGCTTTGGGTGTCATCTTGTGCCACCGGGCCGACCCAACGAATGAGGCTGCTGTGACTGAAACAACGAAACGTGATGACCTTTTAGTGCTTCATATGATGGGCTTTTTTACAAGGCCACTACTGGTTGATGTTGGGAAGCGTTTTGGTTGCTGGAAAAATGGCGTGGCGTGTTCTACCAATTTTCTAGGATTAGTTCTTTGGTTGTGGAAACGGATTGAACTTTGGTTTTATGACTTTTTTGCACAACCAAAGTTACGAAGAGCCAAAGTTGTTCAGTTGCTGAGTGACTAACTGTTGCTTGGTGGATGAACTTTGTTGGTGTTCTACCACTTTGTTTACACTGTTTGTCACCAACAGCACTGAGGGAGATCTCCTGTTCAGTGGGAAACGTCTCATGTTACTAATTCTACTGGTGTCCCAACTGGTGAATCTTCGAGTATTGTTTGGATGTTCCGAAGATGGGTTATCAGTGGTGAGCTTCAAATGACGAAGACCTCCGACAAAGATAGTGCAATGTTGAAGGAACATCGCTGGTGGGCTGGTGAGTTTTCGTAAGGAGAATCGTGCCCTGTTCAGACAGACATTACAAGAGGAACCCTTAACGGGAGCATCCAACCTTGGCTTTAAAGCTGTCTGAGCAAAGGGTGCACCCCTTCCACCTTGGCGGGTTCAACATGGGGAACGCAACAGCCACTGGCCGAGCATGGTTGGGGATTGCAGGAAACACGAGGACCAGAACGATCATCTTGAGGAGAAGTTCGATCACAAGTGGTACTCATCATACTGGTTGGCACAGTTGATTCTCATCCTAGGGATCAGAGTCGGTTGAATACCACTATCAGTCCTTATAAACTCTTAGTAAAGCATCATACACAGTAAACCAAACCCCTTAGTAAACTCCTAGTAAACCCTTAGTTACCCTTAGTAACAGTTAGACCTAGGCACTGACGCACTTCACCTGCCTATACCCCCCC
>VSDK01008984.1:234884-250375 GCA_009767595.1 Symbiodinium kawagutii | reverse complement strand
CCATCCGTAAAGAAACCCATCAAACCATATGGACGGTCACGGGCCAACTTATATTCTGTATCAATATGTGTGCAAAAGTAAACATTTACAAGATTATAAAACAAGTACCATGGCTCCGGTAGGTATATTCAACTCACTAGCTGGCTATGACTCTTATGAAATCACATGTTGAAAGTGCACAGGGGATTCTACTGGATGGCTCAGATAGTGGTTTACTGCAACCCCGTATACGAATTATAAGAATACCTAATCACCAACTGTTGCTAGGGCATTACAAAAGGATAAGTTGATACCGCTCTTCAATTCATCAGAACGGGGATCCTGATCCTGATCCGTCGGATGTATTTTTGGATCATGGGCAACCTGCCTTCAAACTGGAACGGGTCTACCAGCTGCATCGGTGCGGTCACCAAGGGGCAGCAATGGAGATCCGATCATGATTGGCTTGGTCCGGGGTAGGCCATCCCCCAGTGAGCCTCAGCATGGGCCTTGCACCCGACTGCCTTTTGGGCATCCCGGATTGAAGACTGCGTTTACGCCAGATCCACATGACTAGACCACCACATGCTTTTCCAGAGGTGATTTGACAGCAAATATTGGCGGTTTATTCTTTTAGATCATTGCCCCGAAGCATGATTGCACACCAAACGACGGCAAAATCCGTGGCGTCCCTATGCTTTCAAAATGTCATTTTGCGATCGTCATTGTGCGTGGCACCAATATGGGGAAGCCAGGGCAAAACCTGAGAATATCTCAATGGTTCTTGCGTTGCCCTGATAAAAATATCCAGCCGTGCGTCCGCAATGGCTCACCATGGGCTCCTCTATCCGCAACAGAAACATCATGGTGTTTTGCCCAGTGCGCTAGACCAACCAACTGGTGTGAAAGGGAGCAACACAAATCAATGTCACCATCAGCGCTGTTAGCAATCACAGCAACATGCGACGGGCGCATGTGTCAACGGATATGGAGATCAGTGCTACCCCACCAAAAAATAATCCGGATTTATATGACATGATCAACGAGATCCTGAAAACCATCGGTATGAAGTTCTCAGGTCAGCTCCGATGCAAGGCATCACCAATTGCTGAGGCGCGGACACCATCATCGCCGCCTCTTCCACCACATCCAATGGTATCTTGGACGCCGAAATCACGGCAATGCACCCAGGTACCCCAGCTGTACTGGGAACGAAGGTAGGGTTGGGCTGTTTATTGACGACATGAACCAGATTCGATCACAAATTGCACAGCAACATCCAAGATCGACCTGTGAACCCGGGACTTCAAAATTGTTTTGACGAATCAACATTTCCCCAAGGTTGATAACCTCTTTCATTAGCCTGGCTTGTGAATACCCAGGTTGGATATCTGCACATTCAGAGCCCTCTTTGACAGACCACGCCTTGGCATGTTTCAAAGAGACTTGAGCAGTGTTATACTCTGAAATGGAACAGCTGGTGATTTACCACCATTGGGACAGTAACTGATGGTTCTCAACCTACCATTAATGGCCCCCGGTCTTCAATGATTGTAGCGACTTATTCAACAGCAGTATATAAGTAAATCATTAGTATGGCCAATTGATGCCAATTGTACCAAAAATCAACAACTGCTTGTCATTGACGAAGGAACAACTTCCATTCATCCTTCACATGCCTCCGGCAACTGGCATGATCGAACAAAAACTGGGTTTACTGCGAGAAATTGACCCTGCAGCCGGATGCTTCATGCATTGGAGGAGGTATGACGTGATGCGCCTTGGTCCCAATTGAACACTGACAAGGACCAGGTCTAGTGCCGTTCGATTATTGACATCAACAATCATCAAACCAAAATCCAAATAGGATACACTACCCATCACTACCCCTCGTTATCATCGTTATCACCAGCTATGATCTTGTGTTGATCTCCTGTTCCAAAAAATGTCGTGGAACTTTGAATGAAATCTGTGGTACATCAATGCGCTGAGTGGAAATATATGTGTGGATATGTGTGGTAGGAGGATGTGTGGCAAACGAAGCTCCAAGCAAGGCTCCCAATGGCTCTGTCCCCTGGGTCCCACGACCTGTTCGATGCCATCCTCCACGAATCCGGAAAATCCCAAGGGAGGGACCTCCAACATGACGGCGAAGCCCTTCCTGAAGCACCAAGTCGTGGCAGGTGAACCTCTGGGGACCAACGAATTTGGGGCTTCATCATAGGGAACCAAACTGCTTGTGGGAAGACTACATGAGACTACTGACTTTGTCGCCAGTTGGTACCTTCGAGCACCGCAGATCAGCCCCCCTTGGAATGGAGCAAGCTGGGTGCTGTTAGTCTTGTCCCAAGCTATGGATGCAAACCTTCACTTAGACGGCCTGGCCGGCACGAAAGGAAGGACCCAGTCATGATGAACGTAACGTCCTCAAAGAAAATCTCCGACCAAAAACTGAACTCCCCTAGATAGACGGGTTATGACGGGTTGGTCTGTAGGCCAACTGTGTAAATGAGTGGAACCAGAAGTGGAATCCCATTTGCAACCGACCTTTGCTTGTTCTGCTTGATCTAAGGACCTCAATGATTCCGTTGGTGATTGCCATTACTTGACGGGGCATGACAAGAAATCACCGTGAAGCCCAAACAAACAAAAGGAAAGCTGGGCACATCTTTTGGGAGACAAGTTACGCTGTTGATATGTAGAAACGTGATGAGTGTCATTCAAAAAAAAAACGGAGTCGTCATATTCAGAAAAATCCGCAAACTCGATCTTACCTCCAGATCGAACTTGGGGGTTCTCCAAACATGAAATACCGATATTTTTCCAATGTAATCACTGAATATCAATCCAACTCCTTCTTGACATAAATATGTTCAACCAACAAGAAGACCTATGACACATAGCCTCTGGACCTATCCACTGATGAGCTCCCCACTTTGAAGTGGTAGAGTACTCCACCTGCAGCAATGCTCCGAGCCACCCAACATGATCCAGGTTTTGGGGATGCACCACTTACTATACCCCACATGTGGCATACACTAGTCCAGTGTCTGGAGGGTATCACTACCGAAAGGCCGCTCAGCAAGCGCACACGAGTTGGATGACTTGCTGCCAACGCTTCGCAAGAGCACCATCTACGCAGCATCAAACGATCCTATCTATGCAACCATACAGCTATTAATGCGGCTATCTGTCTCTCTGTGTGACTATTTCTCTAGACATCTACAGTATCTATCTACCTATCAACTGTTCCGTTTTCTATGTACCAATGAAAACTATTCTTCTATTTTGTCTATGTATCTACGTGTCCATCTCGCCATCTATCCATCTGTCCATCTACCCATGTACCGCTTCTATATTATCCAAGATCCATCCATCCATCCATCCATCCATCCATCCATCCATCCATCCATCCATCAATCAGTTTCCGCCGACTCCAACGCCCCAGCCCTGGTTGCAGAGCCACTCAAGTGACCTGCAAACTGCTGCTGGCTTCTGCAACAGCTTGGATCTCCTGCTAAAAACCAATCTCCCAACAGTCCGTCGTATCACAACTACAGCAATATCAATTCGTGATATGACTGTGGGACAAGACCCAGGTGTCTGAGTAATCAGTGAGTCATCCCAAAAATGAACACCACCCTCTCTCTTGGAATGTTTGCCTACCCATCTTTGGATGTTTAGTATTGACCCAAAGGCCCTGGCTTCCAACCAAAAAGAAAACGTTTGCAGTACCGTAGGTCCTCTAAGCTTACCGTCTTGTAGCCTTTCCTCAGCGCAAATAGTCAGAGCCCACTGTGACACAAATCGGCAACAAGTGCTAAAGGCTTCCACTGCAATGAACTTCGATATGCCAGGTTGGTATGGTATGGGGCTGCCCGGGGTGTCCAAAGATCCATAGACAATATTGGGATCATCCATTGCGTATCCCATGTTTGAAAAGGCAGCATCTGTTACCCTACTCTGCCCCAATATGGAATATTTCTGTGATTTGTTTGAAGATGTTTTAAGCACTGGCTAGTAGTGCTTCGATTCTCAACTAAAGGTTCACAGTTGTTGCAGCAGTAATCAGCTATCAGTTGGAGTTTTAAACATCATCAATCAGAATGGTGGTCATGTCTCTTTGCCAATCTGATCTTGAACATGGAAAATCATATGTTTAACATTTTCACATGGTCTCGCACGAATGAGCCACATCACAACTACACAGGTTCATCGTCTCCAACACGAAGGGACCAAACATGACACACGAACTAACAAAGTTGAGAATCAAACAAAATCTTCAACACGTGACTCGAAAGCACACTTAGATGATCTTACATGATATGTATATCATATTGGTTTACGTTTTGAACTGCCAACACCAAGGTAGTCACCAAACCACGTGAACAAATCATTTCAGCGTGGCACGGAGATAATCATCCCAAGTTGGCATCAAATCATGCTGTGTCGTGTACCCCGCCGGTTGATCCCTAAGATGTTTAGCGGAACCCCCTGAGACAGCGACAACATCCAAAGGAGAAGCACCTCAGCGCCACAGGCATAACCAGCAAGGCTTTTTCGTAAATGGTGAAGAAACTGGACGATTTAAGGGTACCCCTTGAATTGAGAAACACCTGTCTATTTGGGTTTGAATCATTGAAGCCAACAACTTCAAGAAGAACGACTGACTGAAACATTTACAACAAAACATGGCAACGGCATCATCATATGATCGACAACAGGGCAACTAGAGATCAGCGCCACGCCGATAATCCGTCTGCTACATGGAAGGAGGGAACCACAAGGGTGACCTTACTAGACTTGATAGACAGGGAAATGCAGTTCATACATGAATGAATTCACAAAAATGCATGTCAGTATCCGACTTCATGGACAGGGACATGCAGTTCATACATACATGAATTAATGAAGATGCATCAAAGCTGAACTGCCAATGCCACAAGTTGTGGTCTCCCGTTCACCGTTTCATGACAAAAGGCATCTTGTGGATATACTTCCTGATGGTAGCAGGCCTGGAGCGATGCTGTTGGCTTGTGAAGAAAGAGTGGTCCAAAAAGAAGGACTATAAAATTGACAATCCTCAACAGTAGCGTGACAACTATATGGCTGTGGGTCATTACCCTGTACCCCTGGCAAACATCCCATGGATGACCAACTGGTCTTTGTTGCTCATGCTTTGGATGGCTTTCATTGACCCGTGCCTGTATGGTTCTTGATTGGATCAACATATCAAAAATAGGACTACCAATGACTACTATGACTTTACTAGTGATAAATCAACAGGATTTGCATCCAAAGAAGCTACGCGAAACCAATCCATTGTACTACGGCAGGAGCAGGCATCCAAGAACAATGGTGACGATAGCTTGTCGGCACACACTTGAGTACTGCAGTTAACAAACACAAAAAATCAAATTGCGAGAAACAAATGAGAGACTTAATATGATATGATGTACCCTCAGTAGAAACTCTTTTGTTCTGGATGCACGGTAACTGTGCATGTAATTATGCATACGGTCTGAGCTATCAGAAATAAAAGGAGCACACAAACCCTGGTAAATGATTGTCCATAAAGTGGACACCACCCAGAGTATGACTTCAAAAAGAAACGGGGAAAACCAGCAATTTGATTGTTTTTGTTGGTGTGCCCCAAGGATAGAATGATACTGAACGCATATGCACCATGGCAAATGCACACGGTTTCCCCTGTGGCCCTATTTCTTATACTTGGTCATTTCTCTTCCTGACAACCCAGAAATCTCGCAGCTAATACCTCCATCTGGTGGACACCTCGCACTCGATCACTATTACGAGTTTTTGTTCAACAACATTGAGAAATCTAGATAATATGCGGCAGTGACCTGTCCGTACATATATCCAGCCAGCAGCACTGGAGTTTGAGAATCAATGAAAAAACAAACATCAGGAGTTGCCCTCATAGTCCTTGCATGCTGTTGACAGCTGTTGAACTGTACATCACGACATCCAGTCTTGTGAACCATCACCCCAAAGAACGAAAGTAGACAATGTTGCAACATTGCTTAAAGTACTCTAGGCATAGTGTGCAGTTTCAGTTTGTTCAAGAAATTAACTACAGCAGTCAGGTGTAAAGATCGTTTCACAGTCACGTTATGAATGTGGGTCTGTCCGGCACACCAACATTGTTGGCTACCAGAGTTTCATCAAAGTTATCATTGTATATCATTGTTATGTACATTACCAATCACAAATTGTGGCCAACGATGATAAATCATGGTTCCACAACCAACTGTAATCATCCAACCATCTGACATGGGTTGATACACCAACCCCATCTAGTCACCGCCCCAGCCCCCAGCCATCCACCTGCACTGCCACAAGGAGGTCATGCTCAGACAGCGTTGCCTCGTGCCTGAGACAGAAGATCATGCGGCCTTGACCAAGTGGTGGTCACGGGTAATCGATCGATACTCGTTGAAAATGATTACAGTACCTGATGGTAACCATTGATGAAGCATTTATCATTGCGAAGCTCTAATCAATGGGTAAGCATTGGCAACATTCATGGTCATTTAATCAATGTTTAATCGTTGATGATGGTTTCAGTGCCCCGTAAAAACAGTTGTGAACAATCATGGTTGATACATGTTAAGAATGGTTTATAATATAATGGTGTAATGATGGTCCGATAGTTGTTGGCAACTGTTTTTGAATGCCTGATCATCGTTACTGAGGGCCCATCATGATGCTTGTGGCCAATCCTGGTGGCTGATAATCGTAGTTTATAGTGCTTGGCAATGATCAATGTTCATTCATGGGAAAGGCTTAGCAACCAAACTTTGGTTTACTCATGGGATTCATTGGAGGTTTTTTGTTTCTTCCACAACCCCCTATTATTCATACATATATCTTTATATATATATAAATATAAACACATATAAATCAAAGGATACATATATAAATAAATGAATCAATGCATGTTTGTTCATTCATTGACACAATGTGTTTATTTATTGACTTGTTTATCTAAAGAACTAAGGCAACAGATTTCATTGACTGTTTCATGATGCAGAGGTGATATAAGACTTGCCAACCTATCATGACCAATCCTGGGTGAACCTGTTGTGTTTCTCCAGTTGGCAGTGCCGCCATGATGGCACCAAAGGATAGCGCTGGTTGGTAGCGGACACACACAATCACACACACACAAACACTGCTTGTTGTTGTGCAAACCACACCAAGCAGTGTCTATTGTTGGTTGAACATGTTGAACCCGGAACGTGATTGCGATATTGGCAACTTATCTGGACCTGTGCAGTTTCAGAAATTGGTGCGCACCATCAGAATGGTCCACATCAGTGTTTACCCACTAATGACCAACCCATACCCATGTACAAAGCGTGAAACACCCTGTAACGAAAGGTTTGAACTATCCTGCTAATCGTTTCTAAGGTCCACCAGTCAGATTGTCATAATGTATTCAAAACATGACTTTCTCCAAGGTCAAGCCCTCCATTGCACAACCAACATCAACCAACTGGTCGCTCTACCACTTCTCATCTGCCAAGTTTTGCCTAGTTGCCCCGTTGCATCCTCAGCTGCAGCGATGGTCGACTTCCCAGATTTCGCCGCCCTGCTGCCTCGGCTCGGTGTTTTGTTGTCTGCGTATTTGTACATTAACAAACATGCATGATATGAAGTGCATGTGCATAACATGGATGTTCATGAATACATTCATGTAAAGCACGCATTCTGTATGCACACTGAAATTTATGAACCAACACATGAATGAGGAGCCGCGGCTCCTCGTTTACAATCTATTTCCGAAGGCGGTTTTGGGCGTCAGGTGCCGTGAACTGAATTCAGAAACATGCATCATGTGCAGGCACGGAAAAATGTGTACCCCTGTTTGTGGTCTTGAACCATGAGCCATGAACCACAACACACATATTATGTGTATGATTGGGTTCATAAACACATCTCTAAATGTGTATGTGAACGAATCCCAACTGAGAAAGTTCATGGGTTATGACCACCTTGTGATATGCGGACCAAGACTCTGGTCGGTACCCCTCGTGTTCACATCTCAAAAATCAACAGAACAATGCAACTTTGTCGGAAAGTTCACATGATTTTTGTCCTGCTTATCCTAGGGACTGAGACTGGGTGGCTGGATGACCTTCACATCAACATTTTTGAACAATATGGGGGCTTCTCAAACTAGAGAAACCCAAGAACTGGTTGGTTTATTACTTTAAATGGTCAATATTGGATGGTTTAGGGGTACCCCTATTTTATAAAACCACCATACATCAAACAAGGCTTTCCTGAGACCTCGAAGCCAGGCAAATTTGGCGTTGAGTCCACCACCAGCATCCCATGGGTCCCATGTCTGTAGAGCATGTTTTTTGACAATTCTTGTGATTATTGGGTGCCTGCAATACAATGCACAGCCCTCCGTACCACTTCTGAGCTGACTTCTTTGACTGTTGCCTTCCATTGGCGTGGAACCTCTGACACGACAAACACTCTTCAATCTTGAGGTGTGCTGTGTTTCACGTGACCTAAATGCACAATCATATGCATTGTACATTGTACTTACTATATATACATATAACCATATACGGATCTGAGGAGGGTCTGAAATCTGTCTCCAAAAATGGAAAATGGTTTTTATGTAATTATATAGAAAATGCATGTGTATGCAAATAGACATATGCAGAGCGTATGCACAAACAATAAAACCACATAACACAACACGCACGCGACGATGCAATGTGCATTCTATACTCCAGCTTGGCATCACCTGGCAACACTGCTTGCAACCAGGATGCCACTGTTCCACTCAGAGCTTTGGTTCCATTTAGACTTCTCCTCCCATTCAGACTTTTGATTCCTCTGCGACCACCCGTTCCATCGAGACTTTTCGGTCCAGCGCGACCATTCGTCCCATCGACTGTCGTTCCATTGCGACTTTTCTTGGGATCTCCATGCTGGTGCCATGACTAGAAGGCCTGACAGGCTGCGAAAACTTCAACAACACTCAAATGCTTGATATCTTCACCAAACATGTTTTCGTTTGGTATCTTTCAAGCATACAACTCGCATAATAGGCAAGTGCATAGACATATATAGAGAAGTATACACAATTGCATAAAACACCATGATGATGATTGTACAAATGCATCCATCAGTTTGATTTTGATCAACCAAAAGCACTGCTGCAACCTGGGGCGAACAGAAACACGAAGGCTGGCCCAGCTGCTTGTCACATGATTTTTGGATAAACAAACTTTTGCAGGTTGCGCTCACCCATCATTGGGGGAAGCAGTTGGAGAAAAGATGTAGTAGTACTCCACCTGATGTGTGTGGTGCTTCTCAAATATGGAACCCCAAATGGATGCTTTGTTACCAACAAATGGTTGAGATTCGGAGCTGCCCCATTTTAAGAAACCTCACTTATAGGTTGGTCATTAGGTTAGTAACCCATCGCAAAATAATTGGTTTTACTGGTTCGTTCACAGGCATTCACATCATGAATCAACAGCAAACCAATGGCACTGGGGGGTTGGCAGCTGCTCAATATCTTTGGCTGTCCCCACATCCACAATCCTTGTTGATTTTTGTTGTGCATCTAAGCTATTCATAGCTATTCACTATCCTCAATCTTGAAGGTCATTCCGGGCTGCAATGGTTGAGGTAGAGCCGTGAAATGTATATTGCATCTGTCACAAAGGTCTATTCCAACGTCAGTTGGTCCCAGTAATTTGCCAGAGCAGTCACAACGTGGCATTCTATCAACCAATTGTGGTACACAAATCATCCCATTGCAGATTGCCAACACAACAAACCACTTACCAAACCGGACAAAAGGAGACAATTTATTGAACCAATCCATGTTGAACATGTCCATGTTGCGCTATTTTTCGTATGGCCCCGTTCCGTTCGCATCGGAGTCCTTGAAGTGTTGCGTGTTCAGATTCCGGGCGCAGCACTCGAGCTCTTGAGCCGACCGGCAGCGGCTCAAGGCGGTGCGAGGGACCAACCTCCCCTGGTGGCGCTTCTGTTTATGCTGGGTGGGACTGGTGGTTGCCGCGTGGATTGAAAACAGTGGGGCCCGTGGTTAATGCTTGTGGTGAATGGTTGTGGCATCATTATTTACACTTGGGAATGTTCTGAAATCCCAATTGACAACCAGTCCCAGTTTCAACTGTAATGACAATTAATAGCCATCGATGAGCATGAATAGATGAATAATGATTGGACACTTGCGACCAACTATATAGGGTTGCTGGGGAAATCCACCCTAGTATGGATAGAATCAATGTCTTCAATGTGAGAGTTGGATATCGTGATGATGATGATGATGATGATGATGATGATGATGATGATGATGATGATGATGCTGACGATGATGATCACGATGAAATGACAAGTGAATTTTGTGGGTCATTTTTCAGCACAGCACCACTCTTGATTTGGGTACGCAGTGACTCAAAAAGTCAAAACTATTTCAATGAACTTGCTATCAAAAAAAATGCTGGTCAACACAACATGGGCAGCAAAATCAGTGGGGCGCACCGCTAGCTGTACCGTCCGAAGATCGATTACAATAAGCAAACATCTGAACAGTTTCTGTTGATGTCTATCTTTACCAGCATGACTGCTGAGTCTTTGCTCGAGTTAAAAAATGACTTGAAAACTGGCAGCAACCAAATCTTCGTGGTGGCATGTAGTGGCCTCTGGATTATGGATGATCTCATTCCAAACAACTTAAGCACACACAGATCCCACACCTAGGACAACGCATAACATTCATTCAGCTCCTGAGCCACCTCCCTGTGAACTACGTGATGCTCATCACTAGACCCCAAATATATGATGTTCCCCATTTTCCATCAATTTTCCTGACAATTTGTTGACAAATCTATTCTGAATGGGGGAGCCCATCTACTGATACACCAGTGCTCGATCCACCGGTGCCCTCTCCCTCGGCCCCCCAAGCTGCAAGACTGGGCCCTATCTCCTGCTCGAATGTTAAGGTCGCGTCCAAAGCTGCCTGTAGCACCGGTGCTGGGAGGTTCCAGATTGCCAACCGCTGGGTACATCTCCAATTCTGTGTCACCATCAATGGTTAAGTGAAGATGCATCAACCAACTAACACACAGGATTCCAAGTCTGGAGCGGCGGATCAGCAACACAGCTGGTAACCAATAAGCCCCCTTGCCGCGGGGAGCAACTCACTGTCAGAATGCTCAGGGCTCCATGCTTTGACCCAACGGCGAATGGGTGGGTTTGGGGTAGCACAGATTTTTGATAACGCATGGGGCCTCACCCCACATCATGGGTGGCAGGAGCAGTTTCCAAACACCAAGTACGGATGGGTTCTACAATCAGCAGTCGCACAAGTCATCCGCGGATCACGAACAACGACAAGAAAACAGCCGGTCGAAGCCAATTCTCAATTCAAAGGCCGAGGCTTACAAAAAACTAGCCACCAATTGAGCATCATTACGCGTGACTTCACCACTGTCAGGCATTCTTGGCCGCTACCAACTATTCTTTGCCAACCATTATCAACCATTATCAAATACTATCAACCATTTATTATTGACCAACATGAACCATTGTCATCCATTAATCAATCATTAATCAAACACGTAATCAACCATCAATCAACCATATAATCAACCATCAGTCAACCATTAACCAAACATTGATCAACCATTAGCCAAACATTGATCAACCATGTAATCAAACATATAATCCAACATATAACCAAGCATCAATCAACCATATAAACAACATTGTCAAGCATTCTTGACCACCTGTTGTTTGCCATTTCTGGGACCAGGCACACAGCAGCCCTGCGATTGGCCGCCCACGATGACGCGGCGCGGATCCCCAACGCGTTGCACCTGGGGAGGGTGCGGCTTGTTGGGTTCAGAACGTTCAGCTTCACAACTTGTGGTTCTACAACCAACAACCATGGTTAACGAGCTAGTTAATGGTTAATCATAGGGGATAAGAAGTAACAATAGTGGGGTATATACCAGCTATATTATGGCTCAAAAAACAGGTATGGAACGGTACGCGGTGTTCCGGAGGTATGGAACGAGGAGTTGTCATCAAGGGTCTTGTTCCGGACCTTTTGCAAAGGCAGTTGCATTAGATACTTTTTAAATTTCTATATACATATATATATATATATATGATGCATGCTTTGTAATTGCAAAATTCTAAAAACAACAATCTACATGTGCATTTGTTGCTTGTTAACATGGAAAAATTGATTTGCCGGCTTGTTGGCATGCATACACAAAATAAAGTATGCACATAATCAAATTCAAATGCATTGTTGTGATACATCCTGGGAGGGTATTCATAGCCCTATCAGAATATGACCTGCATACGTTCCCGGACGGATTCTGATGGAAACAAGATGAGCAGCAAGAAAAAATTTGCTGCTGTTCTCACATCACTGTCAATCTCTGACGTATAGCAAATGTACTGCAAGCCGTAAAGAAAGGATCGTCAATAAGAATAACTCATGGTCTTGGTTTTGGGGGGTGGACCCCCCATGACATGGTTCAGGTCTGGAACGGGTATGGAACAGGTATGGAACGGGGTATGGAACGAAATGGACCCGATACTCTCATTCTTTCTGAGGCTATCCTTGGATAATCTACCCTCTATATCAACACATGAGCAGCAAGCACCATTGACTTCTAAGATACCTATCAAAAAATTAGCTAGGGGGCGATGACTTTATGTGTTGCTGTAAACCATTCAACGCTTGTATGCCTTCTTCGGAGGCATGCTGAAGCTAAAGAAATTGGTCCCCAAACGGGCTCGAAAATCAACTGGCAATGAAACCTCAATCAAAACCCATGGCTTAAGCTTGACACAACTAAGAAGCCCACAAAGACAAGTCAAAAACAAAACCAATGCACCTCCCACAAGTGTAATCAAATTATTGAGGTATGGATCATGGGTATGGATCATGGGTATGGATCGTAGGTATGGATCATATCCTCTAAAGGGGTATGGATCATGGGTATGGATCATGGGGTATGGATCGCATGTGGGCCCGGGGTATGGATCGGGCCTTTACATTTTGAGCCGCAGCCAAATATGGCAATGGGTCAATATCAACCAACCAATGATGGGGGATGATAACCAACAATTTCATAGGGGAAACAATGGTTAATGATAGGGGAACCAGGGGTACAGGGTTTTGACCCACTGCCAACTTGTGGTGAATCTAGACTTAAACATGGCATGAATGATGAAACATGATGAATGTTTATGGTGAACTAGGGTGAATCGATGATCAAGTATGATTAATTAGATAGTATTATCAATGGATGCTGATGGTCGGATAGCGGCTGATACTGGGGTAGATAATGTCTGATTGCTGGTTGACCTATGGATTGTGATGAATGATGGTGATCATGATTTTTTCAGTACTGTAACTCACAACGGCAAACATTGGTTGACAAGGGTTGATAGATGACAAACAATCGATCAACATAGTTAGGGATGATTGCTAGTGGTTGATTCTGTACGAGCTTGTATGATATTGTATGTTATTGTGTGATGTTGCGAGTACTGATGGGACACCGGGTTTACCTTCTCTGATGATGCAAACAAGAGGGCTCCATAACCCAGCTCAAAGGGGATCAAAGGTCTACAATACAACTGGTGATCGTCAAAATCCCAAACAGCAAAGCACAAACTAGCGATCTCCAAAGCGATGACACGCACATAGACATAATGTGCAAGTTGGCTACACTTCCAAAGTATATCAAAAGCGAAAGACTGTTCTCTACTGGCCCCCACTCATCTTGACAAACTTTCGGCTGCTTTCAGTGTATGACTTGTTGTGATTTTTCCTGTGATCCCCCTCCACCATTTCATATTTGCCTATCGACTTCTGTGCTATGTGTCAACGGTTCACTCCTTCCGACTGATTAAACCCACTTGGTCAAACCTTCACTCCAGTAGAGTAATTTCACGTCCTGCCACATTGATAGCACACCCCAAACTTTCTCGTGGTCGCGGTTGCTTAGTCCTCAACCAGCCTCATGTCGGATGAGCTTGTGCAAGCGCTCTCGAATCGCAAGCAAACCTGAGATTGGGAATGTGTTCCTGGGAATTTTCCTGGTGACAAATCTGCACGACGCCCTGGGCCCTGGTGAACATCCAAATTTCGTGAACATCTTGTGATGTCAATTTCGTTGATTGCTTCTGATGACCGACACTCAAATCACTTGCTCCAAATGGTTTTCTGAGCAACGTCCTCTGGAATCTACAGTCAGAACAACCGCCACAACTTGGGAAATCACATCGTCTCAATGTACCTAGAGCTTTGTGACATGTTCCCTCCTGTCTTGAGATGTGACCAACATGTCCCTCAAAACAGTGGTGGGCATTCTGAAATCTCAAAAGATGCTATGATCCCCAAATGTCTACTATTTTCACCACTACTAGTTACTAGTATAATGTATATTATACAACACCTGTCAGCAAAAGCCAAGCAAAACCAGGATTTCCCATGCATGCAGGAGTGACCAGTAGAAAGCAGTATGTGGAAACTGGCAACAGTTTCTTTTCGCAGCTTGACTCAAAAGTGCACTCTGCGGTGAACAAACGGCTGGACAGCAAACTGTACAACTACAAGTGATGTCCTAGTAGAGGATCACCACACGCTATTTACAGCCTTAAACCTGCATACCTTCACACCCGTGATTCTGTTGGTGTGGTGATGCAAAAATCTGTACAAAAATCGGTGCCCCTCAAGTCTTCTTTTCGTCGTGGAAGATAGTCACCATCATCTCGACAGTGCTGATCTCTTCCTCGGGGTCTTTCAAGTTCTCATAGGATACGGCGTCCTCTGTCTTTTGCCATCTACCTGACTTTCTAATCCAGGTAGTTCGAAATCGGTAAGATGGGTCAATTGACTTCATCCTTCCTGTGTCGTGGTCGACGATCACAGTGTCTTGGTCCATGTGATATTCACCCGGCTGGTGACATATCCTTTTGTAGATGTCTGGAATGGTTTCTTGTGTCAACTTCCTCCTTTGAAGTTGCTTTGCTTTCTTGACAATGACTGCATTGATTGGCTGCTCTACGTTCCATCGATTCGTTTCCAATGCTTGAATCAGCTTTGCTGGATCCATCACCTTTGTGAGTGGATCGGTAATCATCACCTGTGTATCGATCCATCTTATGATGTCCGTGGTGTTCTTGGGTCGTTCGTCTTGCAAGAATGGATCTCCTTCAGCTTCGCCTGGTACACGCCATAAGCTTTGTCTCATTGATGCTAGCTCAATTGAGAGTCGTTTATCTGCGGCCTTGGTTGCGCAGGGATTCAACAATGAGTCGACAACGGACCTGCAGTCCGAGAACCAAACTTGTTTCATAAACATTGCAGCGGAACGCTCCCAATGTCTTTTGTCTAGTCCTCTGAAGATGTCGCAGATTGCTGCCCGTACGCGATCACCTTCCTCGACGCCAGCTTGAAGCGA
>VSDK01008984.1:206028-227014 GCA_009767595.1 Symbiodinium kawagutii | reverse complement strand
TTCTTCCACCATCGCTTGCGGCGACTGATGTACTGCGCCATGCTCTCCTGTGGTTGCCTCGATAGCGGACCGCCAATCGAAGTTCCAACCCTGTAGAGCTCTTTTGCCTCGTGTTCCTTGAGAGGAAACACAGCCTTCTTCATTGCTTCAATCAACCGTGGCACAGCTTCCGGACTCTTCAAGGCCTGCGATCCCAGGTCCTCGGCAACGGTGTATGCATCGCCTCTCAATCCTTCCACAACCTTTGATCCAAGTTCCCAGCGGTCATCAGCCTTCGTGGCGTCGTACTTCATCTGGGTCCTGAATTCCCACTCGTGATAGCAGTATGCTTCGCCTGCATACACGAGGAATCCTGCCTTGGTCAGTTCGGTCTCGTGGTGGGTTGGTCTAAACCTCAGTGAATTGATTGCCATATCTGCTGACACAGATTATGGTGCAGCTCGTGTGTCTTGGTCCTTTTACACCTGCCTCCGCGTACGGGAAAAGGTCAGGTGCGCTCTTATGGTGGGGTAGTAGGCTCTCCCCAGAGCGGCTGCACGGAGTTGCGCAGCAAGGTTAGTCCCTGCGAAACCAGGTCGCTAGGACGTGTAGGGCAAACGGCGGCACGGGCGAGGCCTATGGCTAAACCAACGGACAACGCGCGCACGGCCGCGAAAAGGTCAGCTGGGTGTTCCAGCTCCGCTACCAGTGTGGAAACTGGCAACAGTTTCTTTTCGCAGCTTGACTCAAAAGTGCACTCTGCGGTGAACAAACGGCTGGACAGCAAACTGTACAACTACAAGTGATGTCCTAGTAGAGGATCACCACACGCTATTTACAGCCTTAAACCTGCATACCTTCACACAGTAAAAACAGAAACAAATAAGTATACCGCAACTAGATGTGTTCTAATAAGTACAGTAATTTTACATAAATGTTTTTAAATCTGCAGATTAACACACATGTGTATGTGTATATGGATACCCCAACTAACTGGTAGCATCCGTGCGCTCACCCGTTCTGCCCACACATCTCTTTCAGTGTGTATGGACTGTTGTTTTGTGCAGAAGTTCAAACCATGGGCCTGCTCAGGAATTTGATCATCGGACAGGACTCAGTTTAGGTATTGAATGGACATGATGATAAAATTGACAATATGAGACATGTTTAAACTCCCTACGCATGCCAGTGGTTTTGCACATGATTTATGAGTCCAATACGGCGGGGGCAAATTGGCAAACCATGCCCGTATTCTTACACTAAAAGTTCTACTTGGGTTGTTTGTTTTGAGAAGCTAACCCACGAGATCGCCACATTCAGAATAAGTGTTTAATCAACCATCACTGACCATCACTAGAATCAACATTGACCAATGTGACAACAACTATCAATCAAGATCAAGCAATAATAAACAACTACCTTCATGATTAACCATCCTACGACCATGATCTCCAAAAAACATCATTATTCAATTCATTCACCAAATTTATCGCTTAAAAACATCTGCTCTCGTTGAGACAAAGCCCTTTTTTCGCCGCGTCGCTGTCTTCAGAAATCGCATTTTCGGCAACTCCTCCCTGCGGATTTGCAGCTGATCGGAGGATCCGGACAACTGGCAACCGGATTCGATCAATATAATCAACCAACACAATAGGGTAACCAAAATAGATAAGGAGCCATAATAGTTGGTTATGGCCATTGATTATCTTTAGCTAATAGATGTAACCAACACAATGATTAACCAACACAATGTCAAGATTGAAGTGCAGGAGAAAATGGAACTACGCACGGAAAACAAAGCTTTTGAAACGTATAAGAAGCCTACAGGCCTTGAAATTGGAACACAAAGCAACGCTCTGAAGAAACAGGCAAGGCAATGACAAAATGGACAAGAAATGCTACAAAATAATTTGTTCAACTGAGTTGAACATGTGATGTATGACTTGCGACCTCAAGCATGAATGATGTCTGTTGTTCACCATGCATCGTAACCATTGTTGGCCGTGAACCACCATAAAATCATAAGACCTTCTGTAGCTACAAAGCAAGGAAACTAGGTAGGGCACTACAAAATGCAATCAGGACCACTACAAAATGGACTTGCATAGCTGAAAATTTGGTCACTACAAATTGTTTCTTGAGTTTTACAGTCGTCAACATAGGGGAGAGCAAACTTACTACAAAATGCATCTTCGATTTGCAGATAGGCTCATCAACCGACCAAATGCCAGCCTCTACAAAATGACATTTTTTGTCCATTGAAGCACATCCCGCTGAGCGGATATGCGGGATGCCCCACTATTCCATGAAGTTCCAACACCCCTCAGGCAAACATATTAATTAGTGTCAAATAGTGTTTTTTTATTTTGTAGGGTTCAGGGCTCATGTCTTGAAAATTAGAATGCTTTGCTGGCAATTAGTGTCAATTAGTGTTGATTAATGTTCTTTACTTGCACTGAATGTTATTTAGTGGCAATTGGTGCGATTTCGTGTCAATTAATTAATATCACTCAATGTTCATGAGGGTCGTTCAGCGTCATGTAATTTAATGTCAATTGGTATCGATTCCTGTCAATTGGTGCCAGTTAGTGCTTCACATACCTTTGTTGCAGAATGTGAGCACAGCAATCTAGATATAGCAGTTTGAGTGCGCCTAAGGTCTGCCCATCAGGTTACTGCGCGCTACAAAATGATGAGGTCGCCTCACTTCACTACAAAATGCCTTTCATGCCCAACTGTTGCATGAATTTCTAGAGCCCCTCGCCTAAACATGGTATCTAATCTGCTGGTCAACTAGTGTGACACTGTCATTTAGTGGAAATTCGTGCAATTTATTGTATATAAGTGTCAAATAGTGTCAACTAGCGGCAATTAGTGAGTTTCCATTGTCCATTTGGGTCAATTGGTGTCATTTAATTCACTGTCAATTGGTGTCCATTCCTGTCAATTGGTGTACATTCCTTTACAAAATTTGGTTCGAGAACGTAAGATCAATGAAAATTGGTCTCTAAAAAATGGGGCTCAGGTTCACACTACTAACAACACAATTAGCCTTACAAACGTCTGGTGACCAGGTGCCCATAGGTTGTAAAAAATATATAGCCAAAAACCAGTTTACGAGCAACCTAGATCATTATGCTCCGTGAGGGAAATGTGGACGGGGATGGTTTCACTACAAAATGCTGGCATGCTTTTTGAGGGGATACCGTAATGCATCAAAATCAGTCACTGCAAAATGCAACCCATACCTCTCAAAAAAAATATGTTGCGACTCGATACACTTACTACAAAGTGAAATTCACATGATGTTGTATCTCATCATTTTGTCCAAATGGGTTGCCTACAAAATGCATTTCCCTGAAGTTCACTGCAAAAAGTCCACTCCAGGTGCACTAGGGTGAGGTAGGGAAAATCAGCAAATCAAGTATTGTAGAGCACTGAAGTTAACAGATTTTGTAGCTGAAATTCAGACAGGGATCCTTTTCACCTTTATCTTGCACGCGCCTTGTCCGTCTGGTAGTCGAACCATGCATTGAATTTGATGCGTCGCCTCACACGCGACGACGACTTATAAACGCTCATGTCAAATGTGAAGCTGTGGGTCAGCAAGGCAGCAAGCAAAAAACATCATATCGTTAGGTCTAGTTCTATTTGCTAAGTAATTCATACTATATGAGTATTATATATTAGCATCATTAATTCTTGTCCATTGTCGGTCTTATCATCGATGGCTCTTCAGCCAATATTGATCTGCAAAAACTCTTGTAAGCCACTTCCTACAGCCACGACCGGCCTACAGGCCCCTGGTGTGGCTGAGGTTGGTTGTTGGCTTTTGTTGGCTTTTGTTGGCTGTTGCTGTTGCTGTTGTTGTTGTTGCTGTTGTTGTTACAGTAATTTTTAGTTAATGGTTCTGAGCCCATAAAACTTGGCAGATTTGGTAGCTCACCAAGCCTTTGACAACAACAAACTCTTAGGCTTCCAGCCATTTCAGGTGCCCTCCACGCCACACGTACCAGTCCTGCGTACCGCTGAAGTGGTGAGGCTTCAGTGCTCAATATGTGGGATGAATGCTTGGATGATTGCTAAATGGTTAGGGAATGATTGGTAAATGGTTGGTCAGTGATGAACTACGACTCGGGCCGCAGGCCCAAAGAGCCCTGTACATGTGGGTGCCAAATGAAATCCAATCAATCTCGGTCACTGTAATGACGAGTCATGACTATATCAATGATGGTTGATGAAAAGCTTCCATAAATCTATTATTCCGATGCTTAATAAGGGTTGAGGATGATTGAAACATGGAGGATGTTGGATGTTGGCCAAAACAACCGTGCCATCTGTGGAGGCTGGGTTCCACCATCGGAGGCTAGGATTTCTAGCGAGCCGTACCCTAGGTAAACCATAGCTTCGGAAACCAATGCGGAATTCATTAAGTCCATGGTCCATATTATCAACCCTCAACAGGATATGAACTAAACAATCTGTTGCTTGATCTTTGGATGCTTTATGAAGTTCTTTGCGCATCCGCAGACAGCCGACTGGAATGTGAAAGGCTGTGAGAACATGTGATTCTTCTCATCCCCCTGCAAGTGTATGTTTTTCCGTTGTGCCTACCCTTTGGCAGATTTCTGGCTCCAAAAGTGTCGCTCGTGGGAAAGGGGATGAAACTTCACAATCAGTTCCCTTGTTTTGCCCCTTTCCCGATTTCTTTGTACATCGGCAAACTATGACATACTTCCCGCTGCCCTCCTTGCCCTTCTCTTGAAATTCCCATTTGTCGATTACTGCTGACATGGGTTTGTCCACCACCCAATGGCAACGACCATTGCAGCTGGTGCCATGTTTTTGCTGGTCCCCTTTGGGGGGCACACGAGATGGCGCTGCCATCGGCAACGGTTCAACATTGAGTGGCTAAGATTGTCTAAGACAATGTACCCGCAAACATGAGGATGGTTGATGGCTTATGTTTCATGATGGCTGAAGATGGCACCCCAGCAAAATGGTTCGCAACCTAGACATATTTGATGGACAAGCCTGGATCTGCTACTTTGAAAGCCGATGATGCAGAGATTACAGTACGGTAACTTGGCACTTTTTACAGCCACTCTTGGTATGTTTTCGCATTTGCTCATCAAATCCTCTCGCTGGTGCTTAGCAGGGAACGGGAGAATAACCCAGCCTCACTAGTGTATAGATCATTCATGATCATTCCCAACTCATTCCCTCATTATTCATCCTTCCTCCAGTAAGCCTTCCACCAGTCACTTCACCGGCCTTGAAGCATTCCTGCTCCAGCAATGGGGCCGTGGGCATCAACACCCTAAGACTGGCCCCGCAGACCTCAACCGCCAGCAGATGAACCACCGTGGGAGCACATGCCGCGCCACCAACATGGAGATCAACTGATCAAGCCACCCCCGCAACTTCACCTCGCTAAAGCACTGGTACCACCTCATTTGAATGCCCAAAGTATACCAACTTGGTAGGCCCCCTTCATTAAGTTCCTATCTTAAACAACAAGTGTTGCAATTGTCAAAGTTCGAACAAAAATGGACAAAGTGCCATTTGGTAGTGAGCTGGCCTGAGCTATTCAGGAGATACATGCGATATATTCCCAAATCCCATACTTATTCTGAAGCAATATCGGATGTCCTGTAGCGACAGGATTGGAACTGATGGTCAACAGTTCGGGACTACTTTGAACTATCGATGGACCAAGGACGATTTTGGATTGATCAGAAGTGCGAAGCTTTGGTGAATCTTCAATCATGGGCAGTTCTGTCTGAGGGCAGGGCATTAAAATAATGCGGAAAATCCAAGTAATCAGTGCCTGGCCAAGTGTGACAAAGCAGCCTCTCTTCTGTGCTATTCGAGCGTGAGTGACATGAACATGTGCCGGTGCAACTGTGCAACCTCGGTTACGATTAGTTGTGCCGGTTCGAAGGGAGAAATGGATGACAATCCTCAGGACTCAGAACTGCACCGATGCAGGGCTGCTCAAATATGGTAAATAGTGTCTGAGAAAGCAACCATACACACACACATGCACTTGTATGTAAACACTCAGATATTGTATACATGTACTTCTTCTTGCTGACTCACATGGCACACAAACATGAACTGGGTGATGGGAAACCATACGCCAGTGGTTGTGGTGCTCAGATCCCATGTTGCCCACATCGCCTATATTTGATGACCTTACATGGACCGCGCTACCTTTACCTCTGGTTCCCAAGCCTCCAACATGATCGAAGAAGTGCACAAACTGTTTTGATGCTTCCACATGTGGACCCAAACCACACAATATAATTCCTTATGTCCGCAAAAGGGCCCTGGAGTCATTCTCAGAGAACCATCATCACAACCATAGCCACCACAGTAACCACAGCAATCCACGCTGCACCTTTCTGGCTGAAGGAATGCAAATAAATCAACGACCATTTGGGTTCAGAGATGCTCCGACCTGTCCGTGGCTTCTGAGACCCCGCGCAAACATGTGGAGGGAAACAATGTGAAACGATGGGACGTGAAGATATGTAATGATACGTCCAATTTCTTTGTCTATACTTATTCCTTCCTCCCTCCCTCTGATCCATCTCTGCCCATCTACTTAGCTGTGGCAAATACAACTACCATGAATTGGCATATAAACCAACTTATAACTGGGGGGGCCTGCTTGTATGTGATGGACTAACTATGACTAACTGCTATCCTTGATATCATCGATATCAACTCGCCAGAAATTGTTTGTCTTCTATCACTTCTCTCAACTCGACCTGGATCCATCACAACGGTCCCCACCGTCATCCCTGGCCATGACACAACCTCACTGGCCTGGTGGTAGGTCCATCACAACGCACGACTTGAAGCTGGTCTTTTTGTCCATTCGAACTGTCCTCGCGGCCGACAATTTCAATGGGCAAATCGCAAATCTGCATGGAACCACGCCATCAGAGTTCATCATCTTCAATTATCTTCAATCTGTGTCGTTTGGTTTCCGTGCCAGTGTGGTCACCCCCCTTCGACGCCGCGGCCGTTCTCTCCTCTTGGACACCAGAGCGCTTGCACGTTTGAAGGCTTTGGAGCGCACCACTTGGTACAGCCCCCTGTGAACAGTTGAACCATGAGCTTGCTTGGGTCGGTAGTGGTTAAGGGTAAATCTTGGAGGATATAACTAAGCATGGCTATAATGGCTGACCAACCAAAATGGTTATAAACAAAACATCAGGTGATTCGGACTGCTGATTGGGATATCCTTGCTCGCAGTTTATTGGAGATCCAGGTATAAGTGGCCAACACTTGATCGTAATTGACCAATCTCCATGAATCGTTTTGGAGGTTAGGAAACTCTTGACGTCATTGTGAGTGGACATTGAATTACCGTCAAACAAAACACCCCAAAAATGCCCCAAGGGCGTTACCAAGCAAGCAGGCAAGCAAACAAGCAAACCGACACAACCACCCAACCACCCACCCACCCAACCAACCACCAACCCATGACCTGTTCTTTGGCCACCCATCGCTCGCCGCCCATCCAGGCACCTCGCCGCATCTTCGGCCTTCAGGCGGTACACGTAGCCGTACCTGGAGCCATGGTTAACACTGGCAAGCAGTCCTAGCCATATGACTGGCTAAGAAATCATTATGGTTAGGGTTGATAATGGTTATTCTTTACTATGGTCATAGTGGTTGACAATGGTTAGTTAATAGTTAGTTCATAACAATATGATTGTGATCGCCAGTTCCTAGAGATACTGGTTTCGCTAATAGAAACATGTTTACTGGCAGATAATGATTGATAATGGTTATCATTGCTGTGTATCACGCTAAGACAAGATGACACAATTGCATATATATATATATATAGTTACTGGTTCATAATGGTTGATAGTTTATGAAGGTGATTAGTTCGTATAGTAAATGATGGTTAATAGTTCGCAGTTGCTGGATGTTACTGGTTCAAATGCTTAATGGTTTGTAGAAACTGGATGAATGGTTCGCACTTCATAGTTGATGATGGTTAACTATCCATTCAAATAATGGTGAACGGCTCAAGATTGATCTATGGTCATATAATGAGTTTTGAGTTATACTTAACGGTTAGTAACTGGTAGTCGATGCTTAAAACCAATATCAGCCAGTATACATCACATGAACCAGAATGGCTGAAAGTTTATGACCATAGGTTAACATAGATTAACCAAGTACTTGACCAACACATAACCACATATTGGATGATTCATGACGATGATTGAACATGTTTGGCCATCAGCCAACCATACAAACAGTAACACTAAGCTGATGTCAATCACAATGAACAACTTTTAGTTATTATCCCAACCATTTGCCACCATCATGGTATCAAACTTCTATGTTGATGATTCCTTTTTGTCAAGATTGGATTCTGATGCCGGTCAACCACGGTCAACAATTTTATAATGGATCAAGATCGGAATCCGATCCGACCAGAACAGTGATGAAAGCTTTTGTACAATGGCCTTTTGATATCAGCTTTCTGTGATGAGTCGAGCACCGAACGCACCAAACCGTTACCAATCCTTGTCTTGGGGACTTGGTTGCCAGTAGCCAGCATGGCAAGTCATGTCAAAACTTGCGTTGACCAATGGTCCATGATTCATCAATAATCCAGGGTAACTCCAGGTGAAACAGCAAGTTATATATGTAGTCCAATTTGCTTTAGCTACCAACATGGACTAACTATGCAGGGTCGCGTCGAAACCTTCAGCAAAAGCTCCGAGTTTTTTCTTCGTTCTTTTTGATGGTGGTGGGCAACTATGATAGAATAATCATTCACGGATTCAAAACCACCATTGACAATCAGCACTCAGCACCGCATATACTACTACATGCAAATACCATTGTCCACTGACCATACTGAATTGCCAGCATTGATCACCAAAGTTTGCTACCCTTCTTGATCTACGATGTCAGGCACCACAAGTCTCCTTGGCACCACGAATCTTGTTGTCACCCAAAATAAGTAGATCTGCTGCATCACCATTTCCAGCTGCGCACTCGTTCCATCCCATGAATTTGGACCTGAGCAGCATTGGCAGCTATGCCCATAGGTGGGTAAAGCCCAAGAATCGAGGATTTCTCAGGATGACCTTGTCCCCAGGGAGGTATTATGTACTGTATCACTTTGCTTCATTCCAGTGGCGGGCCTTTACATTTGAAAGCCATAGCAGCACGATACAGTAATGAATGCCATATATGCGCGAAGGACATACTGAAGTACCTATCACCACTCGCAGTCTATAGACAGTCTAGTGACTACCAGGATGATATCGATGCGTGCACCCTTATGCCATGCTGTTATGGGTCAACATTGCAGTGCAAACTTGGACAAACTGCAAGCCATCATTCATTTTGAGGGATTGAACCATCTGGACTGATCGCAATGCAACCAGAATATTTTTCCACAGTGCGGATTGACGGTGTCGATGTTGCCTGAGAGCTAGCTCATAATCAAGCCATGGCCATGACAAAGAACCCCATCATAACCTAGTAATATAGCAATTGTTTGCATGGCTGCACTATTGTCCACTCTCAGGAAACCATTCAATTTGGGAGGGTTGATCACCGTGACCCCTGACAAATATGCTCTAGGCCGCACCCACAAGTTACACCTTGGAAGTGACTCTAAACAAGCAAAGGACCTCCATGGGATACAGAGTTCGTATATCAACTGCAAACATTGGACCCAATGTGCCTGCCACCCTGTTGACGCAAATTAGAAGGTTGAAATCAACACATGCAACTCACCCAAACCTACCTATACCATCTTTTTCTGGTCTTGTTCATTTCCATTTCCCTACGCATGACGGCATTGATCCCCACATCACTCTCGCCGGGACCCTGGCCCTGGCCCCAGGTCGTGCCCATCGAAACCGCAAACGTTTTGAATGTGAGCCTGCCCCTGCAGCGCTGCAGCGACCCCACTGGCCCAAGGTCTCGCTGTCAGCGGGACTTGGGACATGGAAGCGTCACGTCTACAGGTCGTCCACTGTCGTCCACTGGCGTCTTTGATTGATCTGTTCTAGGCTGCAACATCCAATGAATACATGCCGACCTAAGTTCACCAAAGATATGACCTATCAATCAATGTGTGCACATACTGGATAACAAAAGAAGAACAAAAAACACACCCAATGGAGATCATACTATGATAGCCAACCAACACATTGAGCCCCGCACAATTTCTTTTCGACGCCATGTCACCGTTTGTCTGCCGTTTTGGAAATGAAACCGAAGGGTCAAATATGTTACCAATGCCTTTTTAAGCATAATTGTTCATACGTTTAGTGCTGGCTAATAACTAGAAACAACTGATCTTAAATGCACTTGCACTGGGCCCTGGAATTCAACAGGTTACCGTTCCGGGAATCATCTGTGGAGTGCCGCTGTAAATCTGAAAAAAGAATAGTCGTACTTTTTGCAAGCAGTAAGCAAACTACTGAAAACACATAATAATCCATGTTGAGACAACAGTATCAACCAATTTTACAAAGACAGCTATAGTAACAAGAAAGCATACAAGCTAAGCAAGCAAAGTGCGCTCATAAGCCAATGTTCAAACATCTCAAGTGACCTTAGCAACTCACCAATCCAACCGTGTTCTCATGGCCGGTTACGTCACGTCTCGCCTCTGGGTCCTCGAAACGAATGCCCGTGGGGATCCAGGCGGCAGGCGCTGGTCGAAGTTGATGTCCATGCCTGGAATTCAGGTCGGCCCGCCCCGGCTCGAAGGTAGAACTGGGTGAAACTACTGGAGATCCTGCGGTGTTTCCAAAGCTTCCAGGGGTTCCAAGGGTTCCAAGTGGATGAGTTGAACTTGTACAACTGCAAGTTGCTTGTAGAACTGCAAGCTGGTTGTACAAGTGCCTCTCTCAGAAATTGCACTTGGCGTTTCGTCAAATCGGCAACCATCCCAGGTATAGGCCAGGAAAACAAAAACATCAATTCAATTGGCTACCACCTACCCATTCATGGTTCAGCATCCACGTTCAATCCGACAAAAACATCAAGACCAGCATCTACGTATCATCTTTAATTATTGACAGTTGTTAAAGCGGAAGAACCCGCAACGAATCCTCAGCTTGATGATAATAATCATTTGATGGTTTACAATTCGTGATATGTAAATATCTATATATCTATAGATCTATATATCATATATCCATATATCTATATGTCAAGACATCAATATATCTCTATATATAGAAAATTTGGTAATATACATATGTATACTTCAATGAAACTACGAGTTGATCTTCTGTTTTTTTCAATGGTGGAATAGCGGTGGATGGCCATGGTCGATCATGCTGGGAACCAGCGATCCTCCACCGTGCCTGCGGCTTCGAGACAACCTACTAAGCAAATGGCTCGCTTCGTCCGCCTCGCCAAGGACCAAGCTTCCAACATCATCGGTGGTCAACCAAGGCTGGTGGGTGTTTCATTGGCATAATGGGTGGAGTGGCTTAGAAATAGGCAGAATGGTAGAGTTAGACCAGCAGGTCAACTCTAGCAATGGGTAGAATATGGTAGAGTAGCTCGGAAATAGCCAAATAGTTAGCCAAGAGTTGGTTAACAACAGCCAGATCGTAGCCAAATGTGTGCTGGTTGGTGTTTAGATACTAGGAAGCACAACCCAACAGGATGCTATAGCCACAATTGATTGATGTACTGCAAATGGATTTACAGTATCATGGGCTTCTGGCAAATGAAAAGACTTTTATCAGTTAAATTGTTTTCCTGGCAATGGTTGTTTGCGCAAGACCCCTTGCGTCACGCCATATTTCTATCCCTTGCAATAGGATTCTACAGAGTATCCAATTTGGGCTGCATCAAGGGTCCAAATACATGGCAAAGATTTTCAAAATCATAATGTTCAGCTGCTCACTAGAAAATGTTGCTGTCTTTGAAGTCCGAAGCAGGCACTGATTAAACAGGCATCTTGCTAAGGAATTGTCACCAATCTAGCAAGGATTCATCAGGGCTTTCAATATATGCGGCGGGTTTGAAAAGTGAGCAATTACAGTATTGATCATCTGAACTGACTATGACTAATTATACATATTGCTACATTGATAATTCAACGAAACAGTCCGGAACAATTATAGCGATAGACTCCACGAAGCCGCAGTATGCAAGACAATAGTTTTCTGGCCAACCTGTTTCTCATCTTGTGGTCTTTAAGTGGTACCACCATAATTTCTAGCTCACACTCGCACCCAACAAAGCTGCAGTGAAATCTTGAGAGAAATTGAATCGAGTAACCAGGAGCTGATTGCAGGGCTCCAACATGCCGAGTTTGACATCATCCAAAAACATTATGGCCAGGCCAAGCTGTTTCAGATCCTGACCTATTTCATAGAATGAAAGAACTCCCGGTGACTTATGGGTACTGCACCCAGTGACCTCTGGGTACTGGCTATTTATTCGGAACCATCACCATGCCTATGAGCCACAGGTCGACATCGTAGAATGCGCTTACTATCTGCATGACATCTCCTATAGAGTGTGGTATCTTCGGGTTGCATAGTTCCATGCCCATGGCATGGCATCGCCTCCCACAGCTACGCCCATCTTCAACCACTTTCGCTGCGCCGAGTTGCTGTTGGAACTGTCCTCTGTATCTGTGTGGTCAACCAAGCGCAGAAGGCCTGCCGATGGGTGCATCCGAGGCGCATCCGCACCCCCATACGGGGGATCGATGGGTAGAGAACAAAGGAGTCTCTGTCAAATTAGAAATGGCAATCCCCCGATCTTCACTAAAGTGCTCATAACTATAGTCGTAGCTTATGTTATGGCCAGTGTTGTGGATTCTAATCCACGTGATGAATGGGTATGATCACCCTATGGCACATGTTGTTGTGCCACTTGTGTTGCAGCCTGGACTTCACCTCCTGCCTGGACATTAAAGGTTGAGCCCTTCGTGGCAGCGAACCTAGCAGCAACAAGCACTGCTTTCATGGGAAAATTGACCAACAGGGAACCCAGCTGTTCACCACCAAGCTACGACCCGGAGTTTCTGAGCGCGATCTTCCCACCATTTCTGGGAATGAATTGGTTGGTCATCATGATCTCACCAGGGTCATCTCAACGAGCTCGAGTGACCATTGGTACAACAGGAGTAGTTGAGGTTTTAGGTGCTGCTGTGGTTGTAACAGGCAAGGCTAGTAGCTGTATACATCAATCTGTGTGCATCATGTATTGGATACATACATGAAGCACAAAAACTTGTGGTTTTCGCAAAAACATGATCATTTTGGGAAAACTTGCAGTACCACCCTTCAGTAGCATATTGTTTATCATATATCTTTCTATAAATGTACCGTATAAGATTGATAGTAATAGTATGATATACAGTATGTATATCAAAGATGAAGCAGCAAAAACCATCAAGAATCAATTTGAATAGCAATCGAGATTCCCTTTTCCCGTGTTTGTTTTCCCCGTTCAAAAAAAAGCGGTGCATTTTTGTGTTGGGTCGCGAAAACCGAATGGGCATTGAAGGGGTCAAAGACTAGCAGAAATTCGTGAGGAACCGCTCAGAATGGTCAATATAATCTACAGGACAATTGCCTACCCATTTTTTGGCGATTTCTTGGGAGTGACCCACACTCAGTCATGCTTGAACAGGCCAAATGTATTCTTAACAAACTGCTATGTTGTCCTGATATGTTGCAAAAACTAAGAGTTTACAGCTGGGATATAAAACCACAACAGGCTCCAGAAACAGACTATACTCACGAACCAGGCACGTAGGAATCTGCAGGCCAGGGTACTCAAGCATCCTTATCATCTATTGACACATTTAATCACAAGGTTAAAGTTCTGCTGCATCCTCTCCCGGCTGTGACGTCCTTCTTATGCTCTGTAAATCCGACCAAAAAAAGCCAAGACCGGGAGCTTACAAAACTTTCGGCAATCTACTGCATATACAGAGATGTGCAGAATTATATACATTTTCAATCATATTCTATCAACAGATCAAAGAAAATACATAATCCTAAACCTAAAAAGTGAAACATATCTCTGGGGTCGGCTTGTCGGCTGGCTTGGGGTGCAGTACCAGATTGGTAGGAATTGCCTCTCGTGTTAGTAGCTTCAAGGACATGTGCATGTAGGTGTTGATTTCACAGGATTGAGATTGACTTGATTCTTCCCAATCGTTTGAACTCAAGGGTGATTTCGGATTTGATTGAATACGTTTCGCATCTATGATGCGCATACTTTTCCCCATGTAATTGCAAAACCATTATCACTATTACTATTGTTGAGGGTATGATGATTAAGTATTGTTACTACATGTGATCACACTACTATATTTCCATCATATACAAGCAGTACCGGGCAAGACCGAGGTTTCCAAGCTCGTGACAGCTCGGCTCAAGCTCTCTCTTGTCATGTCTCTCGGCTTTGAGTTGACATCTTGTGCTCAGTTGTTCTAAACGTTCGTAACGTAAAAATGTTTATTCAAAACTGCCTAGTTGATTACATTGTGATTGCTATATCATTGTCATTATTGCATACTATTGTTCTTATCACTACTTCACGTATGCATCATATGCAGCATATGTGTCATATGTATATCAAATATACCGATTCAATGACTAGCCATCTTTCCCGGTATGCCATCTTCAGCAGCCCCTTGGTGCCCCTAGCAATCTGGGCAACAATCGCTGGGCATGCCTTAGTGAGATCGATGCCTACATGGGTGCTGTGGTGGTCCATAAATGGCAACGGCTGAAGTCTGGGAAACCTGGGACCTGCAGCAGTTTGGTCGTTGACAGTTTTGGCCCAGGCGTGCATAGGCCCACCTGACCTTCCGTACCTCCCTGAGATCTGCACTTCAAAGGAAAAGTTTCATCCTTCGTAGCCCAGTGGATAACTCGCGGGGATGCCTCCAGGTAGTCACAGGAACCCGCAACTCCATTGGCTCCCCTTGTCCTACGAAATCTGGCAGCTGTGAGGTCACCAGAAAACCACCCATTTCCACCAGCACAGCTGCAACAAATCAACAAGGAAAGCCACCTACACAGACAACCCACCAGGTGATACACCCAATCCACCTGCCTTGCCACGGATCCTCCGCGTGGGACTGCGGGGCAGAACCATTTCGGCCAGGAGCTGTCAGCTCTATGTCTCCCGGCTCGAACAGCTGAAGCGGAGGACATCAGTGGAGGATATCTGGGAAATCTATGGAAATCTATGGCTGTGTTCAATAGATGGTGCACCTGCAAGATTCATTCTTGGCCAAAGCTGAAGACCAGTCAAGGCAGGGTATGAGTGAAAATACCAGCAGCCGACTGTTGTGCCCACAGGTTCACTCCTGTGCACATACAGACAACCACATGATTTAATGCTTTGGTGCCAAAAAGAAACATTTTGTTCATTCACAAGCAAAGCACACTAGTTCCCGATTAACCAGCAACTAAAAAAAAACAACAGTGCACCTGAAAATAGTGATGAAACTCTATGTTATACATCAGCATGTGGATAAGACATATGTGAATTTTGTGATGAATCTGCTTCCCTCCGATGCGCACCCTGCCGTCTGCGATGTCTTTCTCTCGGTGGGCTGTCACCCATATGGGGCTGTCCTTCATGGTCAGCGCATCTCATGGGAGCGCGCGACAGCCCCATAAGCTGTGAAACATCCGAGTGAGACGTTAAGCAGTGAAGCTGCCATGGGACATGAGCCAAGATGAGCCAAGCTGAGCCAAGGTGGTTCCACGGTACTTGTCTGAACTAAATAATGCGGCATAGCAAAGCAAACCCGCCACCAAACATGATGTTTAGAACGTACACCAGTGATCTGCAGAGTCGCACAGATTTTCAGGCTCTGCGGACCAATTCCTCGAGTGATTTTGTTGCATTGGCTCCGCTGAATCGTAACATCAATGTGGACAATCAAAACAAACTAGCATTCAGCATTGCGGGAACTATTGGTGTATACTTATGTAGTGACCACAGTGGTAGACTATTCCAGCCATAGATTATGGAGCAAGTTCATGTGAATGAAAGAAAAGAGCTGCAGGGCTTGGTTGCAGGGATAATCTTTTTGAGCTACCAACAAGACTCCAGGCTCCATGGGAGGATAAGTTGCAAACATCAAACACCAGCATGCGAGAAAACAGAACACTGCACTCAATGCACCTATATTGTGATATGCCTGCATTGATGTACTCCCCAAAATTTCCCCCGTGTTTCTGAGAAACAACTTGGCGCTTGATCGCTTGCATCATCGACTTCGCTGGATCCACTGAAACAACAGAGCTCAGTTTGTCTTCCTTGGCTCACTGCCATTCCGCGATGTGACTGACCTGGGCGTCACAGCTGAGTCATTGATGCCATGGGGAGCCCCTCTACATCAGCATGTGCGCAAGCTGCACAAGATTAGCAAAACCACAGGTCACCATTGCAAACAACACAATGACTTTCAGAAGGTCGCGGCTGGTGGCAGGACCACGACCTTCTTTAGGGTTGTCCGCTTCCCAACAGTTCTGACATGTTCTCACCAACTTATTATTGGGATTTCGGGTGTACCACCACATGTTTCATTCCCCCAGCATATGTGAAACCACCATTAATTGCTGAATCTGCCATTTGTGTTGCTTCTTCAGCCCTAATATCAACCATTGATTGAACCTTAATTAACCACGAATTGACCATAACTTCATCGTGAAGTACCATGTGAATTGACCAATAATCCTAATATCAACCATTCATTTAAGATCATTACAGATTGATTAGCCATCAGCTAACCATTGATATCAACCATGAATTCAAGATTCATTAGCCATCAGCTAGCCATTGATATCAACCATTCACCGCTTCATACTGGTCACTTTCCGTAGCCCCCCCGCGGTGGTGGCCACGCCTCACAGCAAGCCCGGCACAGCGCCCTCCACGGGCAGCTTCGAGTCCGAAAAGTCCTGGCGAGCTGGAGCAGCGAGGCACCAATCAGCAGGGACCGGTCCCTGGGGCCTTGCTGGTGGGAAAGTTACTGAATTTACTGACCATGGTTGCCATGGTTTCTGGGATTCCAGAAATCATTTGTGATTTCGGAATTTACTGACCATGAAAAAATATTCCCATTCTTATTGTTGGTCAAAGCATTCCCATTTGACTCTTGGTCATTGAGAACTGGTTCCATAATACTGTTACCATGGTTCACTATTGGTAATTATGCCAGTAATTGCCAGTGATTGTTAAAATGCAGTGACCATCATCGTCATTATTGTTACAGAAATCATCTGCAATCTTCATTGATTACCAGTATGTAATCAGCATGAAGCACGATCTCAAGGCTTAGGGTTGGGACTTGGTGTTGCAGTCCTTAAGTTGAAGCTGGTGCCAAGAGTCTACGACAACATGATGAGGAATAAATACATATATATATATATATACATATATGATATCTCATCAATGTTTAAGCCCCACACTCAGTCCCAAGGACCACACATCACAGGACTGGGCCTGGCAGTATCTTGATTCAAAGCTTTATCGTATAACCCCCCCAGGAGCACGGAGCCTACCAATACGGTCTCGCAATAGGAAACGTATCTTGCAATGGCCTGGGTCTAGGAGTCAGTATGGTATTTTCCGAAAAAAGTGGCTGGTTGTTTCATTTGAGGGATTTTGAGGGCCTCCCACTTCAGCTAACTTGTGATATCTCTAACATGAGCAAGGTTGGCAGGATGCAACACATCGACCAACCAACTATTCATAATAGCAGCCAAGGAGAAGTAAAAGTTATACTTGAAGAACCGTCGAAAATCAATGAATAGACCAACTGTTTGATACCAGGAACGATCCAAGAGCCAACATGTGGCTTAGCCAAACACCGAGCAGTGTCAAGAACTGGTGTATCGTGGGCCCCAAAACAATTACTGTAAAGCTTGGCTTACAATCCTAGATCACTGGGAGTCTACTTAGTTAACCTCACTGAACTGAGTGATTCACACCATCACAAATGACTAAGGGCCCCACATCGTGGAAAACTTTGATGTGTAGTGACGGTTTCATGGAATTTCCCATGAAGGAGGTGAGAGTTTCCTCCCTATACTAGCAATCAAGCCAGGGAGGTCTCGAAAATCCACCTGTGATACCGAAAGAAGAACCTCGCTTTACACACACTCCATGCTATCTTCACTTGATTACCCACCTCACCTCAGCCAGTTTGGGGGCAAGAAACCTGTTCTCAAAATAATTCCAAGCGGTGTCTCCATCCATGGTCTCTATAAATTCGCAGCTGCGCCTCCTCCAGGTTCACATCTCCAGGGGGAATCCCCTGCGGCGACCAGCTCCATAGGACCGTCAACCCAGAACCGTGGTGACGCTTGGAATTCACAGCCGGGCGAACCATCTCAAGGGCGAGTGCCTGTACTGAGAAGCCTGTCTTGGGAATGTTTGCGAATTTCTCAAGCCATAGGGGACCCCCAAAAAGGGTTGGTTTATTACTATAAATAATGACTATTAATGGATGATTTAGGGGTACTCCTATTTTGAGAAACCACCATATTGAAAACCCTAGGTTTATATCATCACAGAGTGTAAATACTTGTTTAGGGCCGTCTGAACCTTTTTCCGGATTTATAATACTTCCAAACTTGCAAAACCGTGAGGAGATTCCTAGATCATACAGTAAATTTCAATCTGATAATCTGGATTTAGAGATACTCCATTTAGATTTATACAAGATTATAGATACTCAATCTTGCAAGATCTGACCCAGCAGCCAAACTTAGAATACCAATGGGCCACACGTCCTGCCCGCGGGCTACCCAGCAGCAGGACCTCATCCTCCAGGGGTGCATTCGCTTCGGGAGGATCCACCTTGGTCCAGTTTTGATGATGTTTACTTGATGTTTGGTTGATGGTTGATTGATGTTTGCTTGATTGTTGATTGATGTTTGGTTGATGGTTGATTGATGTTTGGTTGATTGTTGATTGATGTTTGTTTGATGGTTGATTGATGTTTGGTCGATGGTTGATTAATGTTTGGTCGATGGTTGATTGATGTTTGCTTGATTGTTGATTGATGTTTGGTTGATGGTTGATTGATGTTTGGTTGATGATTGATTGATGTTTGTTCGATGGTTGATTAATGTTTGGTCGATGGTTGATTGATGTTTGCTTGATTGTTGATTGATGTTTGGTTGATGGTTGATTGATGTTTGCTTGATTGTTGATTGATGTTTGGTTGACGGTTGATTGATGTTTGTTTGACGGTTGATTGATGTTTGGTTGATGGTTGATTGATGTTTGCTTGATTGTTGATTGATGTTTGGTTGATGGTTGATTGATGTTTGCTTGATTGTTGATTGATGTTTGGTTGATGGTTGATTGATGTTTGGTTGATGGTTGATTGATGTTTGCTTGATTGTTGATTGATGTTTGGTTGATGGTTGATTGATGTTTGCTTGATTGTTGATTGATGTTTGGTTGATGGTTGATTGATGTTTGCTTGATTGTTGATTGATGTTTGGTTGATGGTTGATTGATGTTTGCTTGATTGTTGATTGATGTTTGGTTGATGGTTGATTGATGTTTGCTTGATTGTTGATTGTTGATTGATGTTTGGTTGATGGTTGATTGATGTTTGCTTGATTGTTGATTGATGTTTGGTTGATGGTTGATTGATGTTTGCTTGATTGTTGATTGATGTTTGGTTGATGGTTGATTGATGTTTGCTTGATTGTTGATTGATGTTTGGTTGATGGTTGATTGATGTTTGCTTGATTGTTGATTGATGTTTGGTTGATGGTTGATTGATGTTTGATTGCTTGTTGATTGATGTTTGTTTGATGGTCGATTGATGTTTGTTTGATGGTTGGTTAATGTTTGTTTGAAGGTTGATGCTATTTGGTTGATGGTTGATTGATGTTTGCTTGATGGTTGATTGATGTTTGGTTGACGGTTGATTGATGTTTGTTTGATGGTTGATTGATGTTTGGTTGATGGTTGATTGACCGTTTCATTCATAATCCTTCGAAAGCGGACACGGAACTTACACAGCCAAATTTCCAATGAGGCATGACAAAAATCACACAGGTATACACAGGTGTAATGCTCTTATCATCATTGCTTGCTACATCTTGCTGCCCTAGACTTTCACTGATGCTGATATTATTCTAGTCCCTAATTTAACTTGGGTTGCGCAAACCCTTGGGACGAGGATATACCGTCTTGACCAGGTTTCTCGGATCCGAGTCAAACAAAATAGCATCAAAGAGGTCACGGTTCGACCAATGCAATGATCTTGCAAGAACCCCAAGCAAACCAAACACAGGTCCATCCATCAATGATGGTATCCACCAACCATCCCCAACCCATCTCAAAATGAATTGTTTCAGTCTGGGGAACCACCAGTTTGGAGAATAGTGGCAGACCATTTGTGGACAACCAATCAGAGAGCATGTCTATGGATGAGTGTGTGTGTGTGCATGCATCACTTGTGTGCACTTAACAACCATATCAGGGGGGTACCCCAAACATGCAAACATCTCATCAAGCCTCGCAAGGTTCCCACATCTCCGGCCTTGTCTTGGTTTGTGGGCGCATCAGTCTTCGCATCGATATCAATATCTTGAACCTCTTGTACTTCGCCTGGCTGCAGCATGAGAAGGCCGACCTCCCACATTCCAAGTTTGATAAGGATGGAAATCAATCATCCACCCCATCTCCTTCCATGGTGAAGCCTCATTTGAAATCCACAAATGATTTGCCACCCCATCTCCTTCAACGGTGAAGCCTCATTGGAAATCCACAATTGTCACCAATCTTTAAGGTGAAACACAAATGATTTATAATGATTTGGTGATCTGATCTTTGACAAGAAGCCAGCCATCTCGAGCAGATTGCTCGTCACCCGTGCTCGGTCAGGCATGATGGGATGCCACATGTTGCGGCGGCAGGTAATGCACAAAACATCTAATTGCTATGCATGACACTAGTGTCATTGACGGCATATAGG
>VSDK01008984.1:196028-201028 GCA_009767595.1 Symbiodinium kawagutii | reverse complement strand
AATTCCTGCGACATCATCGACCAACCAGTTGCTCTACATGCGTTTCTTTTTTGGCATCAAGTTCAAGCCAACAGTGGCATGGTTGACAACCAGCCATGCACTGGGTTCGACCATTGGATTATGATACAATTAGCCACAGAATTTGCATATACAACATGTACCTGTACACTGGCGAATACTTGCGACACAGCCCCTCAAAGAGTGACACATGTTGTAAAAGTAACAACGACATTATGCCAAATGTGATGACACGTTTGGTTGTCATCGAATCAATATCTTAATCCTACAATTAATGAACACCCTTTTTGGGTATTTGCAGTTTATTAGCAACCTGCCAGGTAGGAGAAAGAGCGCACCAGGCACAGGGCACAGGGCTGCAGAGCATAGCGCTGTGCGTACAGTGCAGAAACGCGCCCCGACGAAAAAGGATTGATTTTGGCACACCTGGGGGGACGAGTGATGGTCATCCCCATCTTCTGATCTTCGGCTATGGATCAGTGCGATAGAAGATGGACGCCCCTAGGTTAACGAATCCCCACAGAAATAAACATTCCCACATTGACTGGATTCATGATTCCCACGTGAATGATCTTAAGGATCATTCTCCAATCAATTGAGTTTTGTTGGATCCTTCTTCATTGCGAGGCAGTGCATCGGCACAGTGAAACTTCTCCCATGTCTGACCTTGGACAGCCTCGGATGTGTTGAGGTCCAGTGGATTTCACCAGGGAAGCTTCCCCCAGAAAGGCGCAGAACTTGCAAACACCAACCTGGGCATCTGCTGTGTCAGTCTGGTCCAGCATCAACACCATCAGGAATGGTTCATCATGGTTCAGAATGGCTAGAAGGCTGCTTAATTGTGGTTCGTTATGATGGTAAATCAACAATAATGGTAAGAGTGGCTAGCAACAAACACAACGGATAATGGTTGGTTCACAGTGCCTAAAGGGTGAACGAAATGTCATCAATCGATGCAGTATGATAGTGGTTGAGAATGACAGAATGGCAAACAAAGCTTTGGTGAGCCATGGTGAGCTCCCAACTGTAGCTGGGTAGGCATCAACGACTGGAAACATGCCTTATCCCAAACATCAACCATCAATCATGGATCATGCCGTATCAACCATCAACGACTTGAAACATGCCTTATCAACCGTCCATCCCTTGGGTCTGAGAAACAAGCTGATCTTCAGCACTGAGATGTGGTTGCATAATCGGAGATTCAGCCGTACCGTACGCTGTTCATGGTGAATCACTAGCTGTTGACCGCAAGGAAGTGCTCACTAATAAGGATCCCGATAATTTTGTTTGGGATTCTGAATGTATATGAATGTATGCTGTTATGCACTGTTTATGATTTGCTGGGACATTTGTCGCTATGTACATAGCATAATCAAATATCAGCACTCGTTGAAATCCAATGCCCATTCATTGATGACTGGAGGACTACCAGCACATCCTGGAATGCAGTAGGGGTGGGAGTAGTTTTGGGCAGACCTGCTCGTAGAAGTCCTAGGAGCAGCAGTTCACCGTTGATCAAAACCACTATTATATATATAACATCTACTCACAGTGATTAACCACAAATTATTCGCAATGATGAACCATGACTAATCACTATTCACCATTTGGAACGCAATTCTTAAGCACCATCATGACATTAACCATAGTGGTTAACAACTGGCATTTGAACCATTATTCATTTGGCTATGGGTCAAAGCCCTGTACCGCTGGCTGTTCACACCCCTAAATGACCAAACCAGTCCAACAGTCGGGATTTTCACAGACCCATTTTCAGTCTTAGATGATTTTGAATGATGACCCATAAGCACAGTGGTTACAACCACTACAATACCCATCATTAGCCATCGACACCTGACTAGCCATTGTTCCCCACTACGATGTCAACCATAGTGGTCATTGTCAGTCCTGATTGCTCACTTTTCACTAATTATCATCAACTTGTACTATCTACAGCTCCTTCACCGTTATCAAACCATTTGCTTAACCATCATTTGATCATTTTCTTAACCACTAGTGGTTACATAACCATGGTAGCAAACAATGGTTAACCATTTGCTGATCAATGATCTTAAGTATGAACATGTCGAGGCTACCTTAACCACTTAACCACTATCTACTCGTAATCGTTTTCAAACGGTCAACCGGTATTCAAATACTTAACCATTCACCAATCTGAAAAACATGTTAGCCATTATCTACTTTGATCAATAATGACACTAGTTGTTATCCAATAGATATGACCAACAATATTGCCACAGTAGTCTATTAACCATCATTAACCATCATGAACCATTATAAACCATGACACTATGACTATTCATTAACCATTGTCAAAACCATCATCTATTAGATAGATGTGTTAGTCACCATCATCTTGAAACCTACATTTAACCATCATTCATTTACCATTAAACGATGACGATTCAATAAGCATTGTTTAAACCCTATTAACCGCTATTAGCCCTAAACCATTATTTAAACCATTCTTTGTTTAAACCATTCTTCTATTAAGCATCATTAACCACCACTAACCATCATCTATTGACCACCATTAACCACCTTTTAACCAAAGTGGTTCCAAGCACCTCACTGCTTCCCTGGGCGGACCGTGCGCTGCTGGAGGAATAGCGCGGACAGCTCCAACCGTGGTGCCGTCCGCTGGTCATGATCCAGGCAGGTCCTGTGGATCGTGGATGCTGAAGATGGGTGGGTGGTGGGTGGTTAATGGTGGTTAGTTGTGGTTAATGGTGGTTAATGGTGGTTAATGGTGGTTAATGGTGGTTAATGGTGGTTGACGGTTGGGTAAATGTTAATGGTGGTTGGGTAAATGATGGTTAATGATGGTGAATGATGATTGATGATGCTTAAGGATGGTTCATGATGGTTGAGAAGCAGCTGGAATAATGGTTGTTGATGGTTGGGCTGATGGTTAGTGGCGGTTGATGGTGGCTAATGCTTAAGAAAATTGCTATCAATTGTGATTAATGGTAATCAATGTTGGTTGATGATGGTTGAGAAGCAACAGGTTCAATGGTTTATGGTGGTTGAATATGGTCGATGTTGGTGCTCGATGATGTGCAATATGATTGATAATGGTTTGAAATGAATGACCTGTAACTGTGAATAGCGGTTGTCAAATGGTTGATAGGGGTTGACATGTTACATGCCTATGAATATCAATGCTGATAATTGAGAATGGACAGGCCAAAGGTAAAGGTGAATCAGTTGTTGATAGTGGCTAATGATGGCAAAATAATGGTTGCTTGATGGTGAATCAATGGTGGAGAATGGTCTAGAGTGGCTGACTCATGTTCGCAAATGGTTTATCCCTCAAGAATGATTAAACACATGGTTCATAATATTGGAAGGTGCAACACTGTTTTTTTCCAAGGCCACGATGCAAGCTCTTCACCATCACTAAGTCTTGATCAGTACAAATTGGAAAATGGCCACGCACGTGTAATACTCCATTTATGGACAACCCCAAACATGTATGACAAATCCAAAACAAACTTTGCTGCCATTCATAAGTATGGGTTTGGGATGAACGGAACCATATCACAACGCTGATTAGTGCTGTTACCTCACGCTCACAAAAGCTCTGAGAACCAAAGACCACACATGCCATGCTTGCAGTTGTGCAAGCATCAAGTTGAAATTGTGAGTACAGTAAGGGGACTTAACATTCACCAAACATCCACAATACTTGGGGCTCTTGGGATTTTCAGCGATGCGAGTTGGTCGCTAGCAAGAAAAGGTGCCTTTTGCTTTTGAGTTTGATGCTCAGGTTTTGGTGTTGGGGCTCTGACATCATGGATCATGGATGTTACAAAGTATCTTAGTCAACAACCAGCTCAAAATATGAGCTGTCCTGACGCTGCTCAGGATCTTTTGAATTAAACTCTGGCTGCTGCATTTGAGGTTGAAACTACACACATTAGGTTCCCTGAAACTTGACATAAACGTGCCTATACAAACATTGCCCATACATGTACATGAACACACATACACATATGCATACATAATGCATATAATATACACACACAGTGCAAACAAACATACATCCAATACTTGCATTTGCTAACATTACTTCTATACAAACAGTGTATTACATTACATAGCATCATGTCACCTTGTATTACATTACATTATGTTACTGCTAAGTTATTGCACATACATTACAAACATACATACATCAATACATACATTTTATACACAGTACATGTGGCATATGTTACATCCATCCATCCATCCATCCATCCATCCATCCATCCCTACCTACCTACCTATCTACCTACCTACCTAACCCATCCCAACCTAACATAACGCAACATAACTTCACACAACATGAGATAACATAAGATAAACAAACATGATATAAGAGTCAAACATATAAAGTAAGATAACATGACATACATATGTACACATCACTTAAGCAACGTGCATTACACACGCTACATATGTTACATATTTTGCATACAGTTCATTTATTAACATACCATACATTACATACAATACATATATATATAGCTTACATGACATACATTACATAACATGGATATATCACACATATTGCCTACATTAGAAAATACTCATATACACATAGAACTATGTGTACATCTATATGTATAAACATAAAAATATACATCCATACATACACACAGCAATAATTTACTTACATTTCATATCATACACAACATACAGGACACACACACACCACACGTTCCAAGGAACATCACAACACCCATAACATACATAGCACACACACACAAACACACACACACGCATTGCATACTCGCATAATTAATGTACATATTGTAAATGACGAAAACAAAAATAAACAACATCAAATCAAACACATAATGTAGAACAAACAAGATAAACAAACAACAATGCATTTGCTTATTCCATTCCATTCCATTCCATTCCATTCCATTCCATTCCATTCCATTCCATTCCATTCCATTCCATTCCAT
>VSDK01008984.1:147303-194174 GCA_009767595.1 Symbiodinium kawagutii | reverse complement strand
CTACTTTAGGAACGCCGGGCTACTTATCTACTTATATCTTACTTATTTCTACTTATCTACTTATCGAAAATAAGTAGAAATAAGTAGAAATAAGCAAAAATAAGTAGAAGGTATGTTTTTTAAAGGGTTTTGTTGTTTGGCATGTTATTTGAGGATTTGAGAGGGTTTTGAAGGGGGCGCACGCAAACAGCAGCTGCCTTTTTATCACTGCAGCAACGTGAGAATGTGATTCGAATCTTTGCGGAACCATATTTTTGAGCCACAGTAACAGCAGTTTTGTCAGCAAAGAACAAAGTTTTTTGCAACCCTCCCGCGTCTGGCCGCGGACATTTGACGACCCCCGGGTTTTTGTCCGCGGACATCGCGGACAAGTGTGTTCATTGGTGTTTTACCATGTTGTTTAGAGTCTCTTTATTCGTTGTTAATTGCGGACATCCGCGGACAGTCGCGGACAGAACTAGTCTGGTTCCTACTTCCCCCGTACCCCGTCCGCGGACAAATGCGGACAAAAGCGGACAAAACGCGGACAATGTCTTCCCTCCTATTTCTATCCTTTTTTTAGGGTTAGCCCTCAGCACTGGTCTCCCAGTACTGCTTTCCTTGGATCTCAGAACTCAGACTACAAAGACAGGCTCTTTGGCACGGGCAAGAACACTATGAGCAGATTCCGAAAACATGCATGAAATTTCCAAATTTCACAACTGCCAATCGAAAACCTCCTGAAAATGGAAAATTCCATAAGTAGATAGGTAGAAATAAGTAGTTTTGAGGTTCCCATATTTCACGACATAAGTAGGATATAAGTAGATAAGTATGACTTAAGTAGTTCAAAAAATCAAGTTACTTATTTCCTACTTATCTACTTATTTATATTAAAAGTAATTGAAATAAGTAGAAATAAGTAACTTATAAGTAGATAACTAGGCACGCGATACCGAAGTAGACTCTAGATGTCTCTAGTGTGACCCTGATTGCTTTGCAATGGTGTCATGGCGTCATGGCCTGACCAATACTGCGAGTATGCAATGCTACCATTTTCTACATGGATTGATTCTTGTGCTGTGCTTCTGTTTCCGGGAAGCCACTATTCGCAGAACATTTGGATGGATGCATCAATAGATAACATGCAGCTAAAGTATTGGTGCCTTCTGCACTAAAAATGTATGTGGTTCTGTGCTTGTTTGCCCAGAGTATTCCATATCTTGACAACCATCGCATGGTGAACAAAAAACAACAAGCCACATCTTTGACAAAACAACATTGAACAACATGTGCCATCATCAACCGCTTTTAATCATCCTGAACCATGCTGAACATCTTGGAGCAAGGGGCAGGATTTCCTGTGATGATTCCCCTCTTCAAACATCCGATCCTGGCCAATCCACTGGGCTGGAACACGGCAGCTTCGGGCACAAAGTGGACAAAGCTCGGGATGAAACCCCAGAAACCTCATGGAAATCCAACCCATGAGTCATGAGTGCATCAGTTGGCTATACGAATCCTGCAGCTCGGCCATCTATGTGCAGGTCCTAGGTCTGAGTCTTAGATGCAGGACCTGGGCCTAGTTTTTGTGGCACATGACTCTCATGATATGGACCACCAGGCCCTCGAGCATACAACCATCAATGGGATACCCCCCCAATCCATGAGATTACCGATTGACTGAGAATTGTTGTTCAGTCATGGACAGTCCTAGTCCACTTGAGGAAGAATCTCAACCTCATACGGTGCCCATATCTTGGCGCCGCCCGTGGTCCTTGGCACCTACCACCCCGCACTTCTCACATTTCACCTCAAAGAAACATGGCCCTTGGGACCGCAACCGCGGGTGAGTAACCACAGGTCACTGATTGATTGAACCTTACGTTGAGAGAGATCTCACGGTGGGTACCAACACACATGGAAACGCAAGACTTCCTCCTCGTCTTGTCACTGGTAGCTTGATGTGTCCAGAATTGCAATGGAACATCACATGGCGTTTCCCGTTCCAATTGCGAGGTCGCCAAGCACCAGGTAGTGCAACGTTTGTTAGATACTAGTAGCTGGTTTGGATATGTTTGGATGGCATTGGTTGCAGCCATTCCCCTGCAAGAATAACTTGATTACTTGGTACATCTCGGTACATCTTGGTACATCTTGGTACCAGTAGAGGTCTCCTATCAACTTGCACTGCAACTAAGCACTCCTCACAACGAGGACCAAACCAAAGCCGGAGCCATGTTTGTGAGTCAGCCAGCGGTCATACAGCGATATTGGGATGAAAGTGAGCCTATAACGAATAAGGTTGGGATGTCATGGTTCTAAAATAGATATTGGACATGTCACATGTCTGGAACTCTGCAGCAACCAGTAGAAGTGTGTACAGTTGGTATGAGAGAAAGGAAGGGACGAAGGATTCAAAATGCTTGACTTCCGTGTTCATCGCGGCTAAACCATTTGTACAAATGGTGTGCATTGTCTTCCCATTCTACAAGTCAGGTGCTACCTTAGTTCAATATAGCTATATTTCCGGATTCCACTTCAAAATATCTATCCATGGCTTCAAACATTTCTGCTAGCAAATGGATCATGGAGGATCATAGCCCATCATGCAGATGGTAAGCAGCATTTGTGTCTCCATGTGTTTTGCAGCTAAGCTTGAGCAACAAACAAGCGCAAGTGAGTGGTCATAAACAACTCCAGAATGATAGTCTGATAGTCGGGCCTTGAACACTTCGTATGCTCCATCTTGCTATGATCCTTTGATATTGATGGATGCTCCAGCATCCAGCATCCAATAGCCCTTGAACGAAGCAATGCTTCATAAGCAACCCACCAATCCACCCATCACCAAACACCAAAACCTGCAAAACCAACCAAACTACTGTTGTTTGCTGTTCCCAAGTTTCACCTACCACTGGCTCACCAGCTCCCCTGCTGATGTTTCAAATATGCGGTCATGCGCTGGAACTTGAATGAATTACAAACGTATTGGCTAATTTGTATCCCAAGCTGTTTTCCATAGAGGGTGGAGGTCGTGCTCACAACTATGATGAACATTTAAAGGATATGTCTATCTCAACATATGCGTTGGGATCAAATGCTCGGTCATCCAAGGTATTTATAGTTTGCTGGTGTCGTCAAGGTCAGTCGTAGGAACTAGCAACATGCAACACTTGCGGGCTCAACACTTGATAGTTGGTCTTACATAGTGTGTATAAATGCAACATCATGTAAGACTACATCGATCAAATTGACTGGCAGTAAGTGAGACTACATCATGGCTCATCACTTGCTGGCATCCCTAAATCTATCACTAACCTCGGGTTGTTCGGTGTAGACCGACTGTTGAGGTCCACACGTCCCCAGCCTTGAGATGGTCCCCAGCAGTTACCAGCAGGACGGTCATCATTGTTCATTCATGACATGCCGAGCTGGATCAACATCCGACTATTTGACAACCAACAAATGGGTAAGTGAACATTGGACATCCCAAGTTTTTGTTATTTTTCACCCGAAGTACTTAGGAATTGTTAATCCCATATATTTACTGTTGTATCTAGATTAGTTTATTTGAGATCTTCACCAGCTGGATCACTCATCTGGTCATATATTTCGTTTGATCTTCACAAAGGGAGCCGTGTTTTGCATGGTACCCATAGCCACATCACTGTTCACTGGTGCCAGCTGGTGCCGTGACCATCCGGACTCTAGCCATGACGATGCACGGGCCCAATCCGAAAAACTGCGTAGCAAACCATGTTTGAACAGCCATACTCGATGGCACCGTTCCCGCCACTTCCTTTTCTGGACGACTCGTCGGCTGCGTCGACCCGTTCTGCAATGTCAAAAAAACACGAGCAATGCAGCACGACTTGGTGGTGGCTTCCTGTCATAGTTGGTAGCTTCTTACGTTGCTGCTATCCCAAGGGTCAATCCAATCGCCATAGGTACTGATACACTATGAAGCAATGAACCAGTTTCATCCGTTGATGAGACATTTTGTTTTGCCGCAATCAAGTGCAAGGAAATTTAAGCACACTGTCAAACAGTTTGCAACTAGTCACTAATTCACCAGTGGTCAATGGTTTTATAGACCACTGGTGGCTAACCACAGTCAATTCAATGAAACATTCACGATTGTAACTCAGTGACTATTGTCATTTTATTGTGAAACATAGCAACCCTAATGGTGGATGAAACAGCAACATCCACTAAGTGTCAAGCATTATGATATAATGGATAATCACTTGACCATTGACATTTCCTTCATTAATCGTGCCCAATTGTAGCATTGTGGTTAATTGTCTAAGCCATTCACCATGCTGCCATGGATGAAACATGATGAACTATGATGAAATCGCTGTTTCTTTGACACTGCAGAGGTGCTCATCTTAGATCGTTGCAGAAGTTGACACTGGTGAGTTCTGCCCAGGTGCTTCTGGTGATTCTGCACCTGCGCCGCTGGCAGTTTCAAAAAGATATGGTGAGGTTCATCAAAAATGAAACCTTTGAACAACCATTGATTCATAAACCCAGTAGCTAGAACCATCTGGCCTGGTGGGAAGCAGCCGCTGAGCCATTAGTGGTATCGACCCCAGATAAAACCACTGAAACAGCTGGTAGAACCAGGGGATGCGCTTGGCACCTAGGCCCACGGTTGCTTGGGATGATGGGGGATTGGGTCCAACTTCTCAGAAGCCCAAACTTGAGAAGTTTCCAAACCACCTGGCCCGGCTCTCGATTCTGTACGCAGGTCCATTCCCACATGGATGACTCGATGACGCCAAACAAGTCTGTGGTGCTTAGAAGTACTTGGTTAATACAGATTTGACGGACTCTAAACGCGTGAGCCAATATAAAACCTCCGAGTAAAAGCTACGTCGTAGAGCCACAAAGAGACGCATAACAATCATCAATGAAGAAAGCATCGGACTTCATGACTCGATTGTATCCTAGGATCACTTCGAGGCTCACCTCACTATAGTTAGGTGTAGCCGATTGCTGGCTTGAACCCACCATAGCAAACAACAACCATAACGGCCGGCCGCTCACTACCGATCCCGGCAGCCTTCCGCCACCGAGCCCCAGCTGTAGAAGTGACCTGTGCGGTAAAAATCAAGCCTGTGGTCATCATGAACCGTTAATATCCGTTAATATCATTCATGGGAGTAGATAGTTGAGCATCCTGAGTATATAGATATGGTTGATCATCCTCATTGGATATGGTTGATCATCCTGAGTTGATACGGTTCATCCTTAGATCCCGAACACTTGTGATTATTCTCACGGCAGTTTCCAAGTTTCCCACCACTCCGATGGATGGAGACCGCTCGATGGAGATCCTGCATCACCCAGCTTTGTTGGTTGCTTGATAGTGTCTGCTGCAGAGGATATTGAATCTATGGCTAGGTTGATCGATGGGAAAATCTGCAAAAAAGAGTGAACCTCTCTATGCGAAATCCCTGGCTAACTATGGTGGTTTCTGGCAAGTTTTGCCTTGATTCCTCGGACCAACTGGTGCAGGTGTCAAGATTTTGTGATCGCTTTCATCCAGTTGAAAAGAAAACTGAATAATTAGCTAATACTGCCGGCTGTGCCACCAAACTGGAACTCTGCTTCAACAACCAGCAAAATGGACAGTAAGTCCCATTGGGCAAAGAGTCATGATTTACCATGACTTCATTTCCAACCAACCATTGTGAGTGGAGGACACCGGCCGCGAACCAACAGGCTCCAGCACTTTCAGAGTCCAAACTATTCAAGTTGTTTGTCAATGCTAGATACCTGGAAATTACCAACGATTTCCACCTTCTACCAGTCAGCCAAAATAAGCATATCAGTTGGTGTTTCAGCGTGCGCGGTTGCGCATGTTTCAGCGCATTGAAAGACGTCGAGGCAGCGAGATACTCACTTCCATCGAGGTTAACCCCAATCGAGAATAGCCTTTTTTCACCATGTAAAGGACTATTACTATCTATATCTATCATCAGTAACTGTAACTAATATTTTTTTGAACATCCTCAGTGGCAATTCGTATTAACAATACCACTGTATCAATCCTTTGTTGGTAGTTCAATTAGTGCCACCATGTACCATTACCACAAAGAATCAACCAATCATTAAAAAATTAAAAACTAGTATTCCCAATCAGCACTGACCAATAATTTATTTGTTAATTGCAACCCTTGAAGAATCAAACGCAGCAATGGAAACTGGCAAGTACCAATGGGTGAACAATCCACTGGCCACTGGCTGATTTGCAGCCCTCATGGCCACCTGACTTCTCCCCCGCTCCCCAGCAGTCCCATGAAACGGCCACCGCCGGTTGCAGATCGTGGTTGTAAACCTCGATCTGCAGGGCTGAGGGGACCCAATGTCGTTCAGAATGTTGACTTCGGACGACATCAGTTTGTGTAAGAACAAAATGATGTCGTGTGTAAGAACATCATTTATTATATTATGTGTTTAACAGGACGAACTCCATCATGTATTTATATATATATACCTCTCTCTCCATCGATGTCTAAATAGATGAATATGTGTGTGTGTATGTGATTGCTTGTGTTTGTGTGTGCGTTGGTGTTTATCGAAAATTCCTGTAAATTCATTCCATGTGTCAATAAGGGGTCTATTGATCATCATATCGATACAGATTAATTTCAGTGTTCCTGCATGTTCCCGAGGGCGTTGGGCATTCATCAAATTTGGGAAGCACATCAGGGTTTCCATTGCTGAGTCTTCAGTGGGTCCCAATAAATTGTGTCTTCCGGGATGCCAAAACAGGATGCTCTCGCCAAAAATCCCTGGAAGTAGTTGGGCATGCAACAAATCTTTCATGTCCAAACGCCGGAGGATGTTCATGACTACGGATCAAACCCCTGGACCACTGCTGAACATCTAAAAACACAGACAAAGCCGAACAAGACAAATTACCTTTGATAGGATGTTTACCTACTCAACCGAGGACCCTAAATCCCCGTCACTGGTTTTTACATTCGACCCACTGTTGATACTTACGCCTGTTGGTCGTACCCCGCACTTCCATGTGGTAAATACCTATATTATATCTACTCTACCACCATTTGTTCATTGTAGAATTCGCCCTACGTGTTCTACAACTAATGTAGGGGTAAAAATCCAATCGGTCCCAAATATCATCACATGACCACTGCTGAAGATTCTTCCATCTAGCACTGCTAGAGCACCCCATTAGTGGCCAACAAAAACTTGATGTTATTGGTTGAGCACCGTGCTGGTAAGCACATGAACCTATCGTGGCATTGGCTGAGCACCGGTACCCGGTTCCCGAGCACTGGTCGCTGAAGCATGGAAGCATAGGTCCTGGCCCACCCTATGCTCCCAGTTATCACTGTAGAAGGTAACCAATGTAACCAATACCCAACAACAATGGTAGACACTAGCTGGTTACCTAATGTAATATTAACATATGGCTATGGGTCAATATTAACCAACCAATAATGGTAGATAATAACCAACAAACTAAAGGGAAAACAATGGTTAATGAAAGGGGAAGCAGGGGTACGGGGTTTTGACCCATAGCCATATGGTAACTAATGTAACCCATGTTAAATATTGTAACAATGTTAACTACCAATGCTGGTTACCTAATGGAATGTTAACATATGGCAACTGGAAGCATAGCTCGGGGTGGTAAGCACCGGACCAGGCGTCCATCACGCTGGCTCCAGCAGTGCACGCTGGCAGCACCACGAGCCTCCGCTTCCCGCGGGGTGTTTGCGCGAGTTGCTGACCCGGTGTTGATAGGCTTAGGCTCCCAAGCAACTAGCAAAAACCATGGGTAAAACCAGCAAAACCGACTAAAAACCTGGGTAAAACCATGGGTTTTACTACTGGTAGGCTTAAAAACGACTCAAAACTGGGTAAAACCATGGGTTTTACTACTGGTAGGCTTACACGCAAACAAAAACATGAGAAGGGTCTACAACGGGAATTTTGCAATCAAACGTATCGACCGTATCGTAAAATTCCGACTTGCATGATGCATGGGCAAACGGCAAACAGCAAAAGATAAAAGGTGGTTCCAAAAGTGTTCCAAAGGACCTGTCCATAACTACAGTAAAATTTGTTGTTTGAAATATGCGCAAGTATCATTGGTCATCGAGCATAGCTGTATCCAATAAAGAACACATTAGACATTTAACCCTGTACTACCCTGTACTATCATTTTCAGAACAAGCTGCTACAAACCAAACAAGTCCAGACGCATTGCAACAGCAACCCAAACAAATCAATAGCATGCAACTATAGATGCAAAAACAACTGCATGAATATCATTAAATGTGATTGTGATGCAATAAATGTTTACGTATGCAGGCGTTTCTGTGCGAAAAGAATGCATTGCATTGAAACCAAAATCCAAACATACCGGTCAGGGTCGGAAAGTTGAACTCCAACGTCGCTTTCTTTGCTAAATAGCAAATGATGAGGTCCCCAACTGGTGGCATAGTCTATATGCAGCTGCTATTTCAGCTCTGCAAATGCAGCTGGACAATCTTTCTGTTTCAATATGCTGTTGGATGATCAGATCCTCCTGGAATCGAAAGATTGTTTCTACGGCTCTTGATTGTTTCAATTGATAATGTTTATGTGTTGAGCGACCATGAACAAGGAATTCTCACTCCTCAAAGTGTCCTCAATAGTTTTGACCGCATGTTGACTACCTTTGCAAATATAAAAGAAAAACATCCACAGTAGGAGAACCATCCTATGTCAAAGAAATATGACAGCTTATGGTAAAGTATTCAGCACTCTATTGACTCTCTTCCACATGCTTTTGACCAACCTTGAATCTAAAATCAATGATCAAATCATTGTCGGTTTCGAACCATAATGACCATCATTAGTCCCTAAGTAACAATTTGTTGGTTTTGGTCATGATTAGTCAGTTCTCAACCATTGTAATTTAGCTTTATTGACTGGTATCAATCAATGTTACCAACTATTTGTGGTTATCAAGCACAATCATCCAATAATCAACCAGTGCTCCTAACAACAAGCTAACAACAAGTCATTCTCAATAATCATTACATGTATATATATATATGCATATATCTATAGTTGCTTATGAATCATTGTCAACCAATCCTAACCAGTAGGAAGCAGTATCAATTATCATTAACCATTACCATTAGATAGTAAACTATTGTCAACTATTACTAATCAACTGCTCTTAATCCCTATTAGCCCTGGTTGGTTCTTGCCACCGACTGCTGCGTTGGAGGCGCCAAGCGACCAAAATGGAGGTACCATCAGGACTAAACGCTGGAGGCGACGGGCCTAGGGGCGCTGCCCCAAGCTGCTGCAGCACCAGGTTAAAAGTGATGATTGGTTGCTGAATGGTTGAATCTATGTTGAGTAACGGTGATTACTGGTGATTAAGGGTGATGAATGGTGATTCATTGCGGTTAATGTTTGAAGATGATAGTCAACCTATATTCAATAAGGTTTGATAATTAACGGTTTGTAGTTCATGATGGGCAATATTGTAGCAGTTTCATTAATGGTCAATAATGGGCCATGTTGGCAAATAAATGGTTGAAGGTCGTTTGCAACCAATTAGACGTAGTTGAGAGTTGGTGACAGGAAATTAAGCATCAATAACCGTTGCAATATATTGCAATACGCAGCAATCTATTGATGATAACCAGTAGTTCTCATGCACCATAGTTATTAGTTAAAATGCTTTGCAATATCAACCGGAAACCAGCAATTATATGCAATTACGCACCATCAAGCCACATCAAACAATCAATTAAATCATGGTGAATAATCATTTCACCAAGGTACTACTGCTTGCTAGATACCCCTCCTGGCGTCCAACGCTGGTGTTCACCAGCGATCAAGCCAAAGCTGGGAATCTGTGTTCGACAGGAAACTCTTAAACACAACTACAGAAATATCAACCAGTCGCCACGAATCATCAAACATCAAGCATGAATCATCAACCATCATCAACCATCATCAACCATCATCAACCATCATCAACCATATACAGATCCAAAGGTCAAAGGTTAACAGGTACCTCCAGTGCGGCACGAGTTCTGAGTGATGGAACCACTGTCCAAAGGTCCAGAGGCCTGGCCGGCAGCTGGCAGCAGTCCCGAAGCAACCGACCAACCAAGGAGCCGACCAACCCGCCCCCACCGATGCGGCTTAGCCCCCTCCGCCTGCAACCGCAACATTGGCTCGGGGCAGCCCAGTGCGGTGCAGCACAAGGAACCATCCTGCTGGATGGTCAGCTTGGGCAATTGGAAAAGTCATGAACCCTGAGGAATCAAACACTGATTGTTTATGATACGTTATGATACTGGTTATGTCCAGCGTTTTTCTACTGGGTGAAATGTTTTCAAGTGGAGATGGGTGGATCATGGCGAATCGAGACCACGGCTGAACTGCAAATTGAGTGCAGTAGTGAAGGGTACGAGTAAACATCATTAATCCAACATTGAATAACGAAAACCTACCACAACCGCCACAGGTTGGCAGTTCAATAATATACCTAAGAGATATACCCAGTGACAACCTCTGTAGGCTGGTTGAAAAATATGCTTGTCAATTAGGAGCAATTTTCTTCAGAAATGGTTCAGAATAAGCCCATATTTCAGAAACACCAACCAGGATGAAATAGGTATGTAATCAAATAGCCATCATCAAACCGCTTCTGACCAATCATGGCAATGGTAGTTAACCATAATCAACCTATTACTAACGACTATGAACCACTATTAACCACTACTAAGCACTATTAATTAATTAACCACTATTCAGCACTATCAACCATCCATCATTGGTAGGTACCTTTTTATAGGGATTCCCGGGTTCGTTCTACCAGGGTCCGCTGGAAAGGGTCCCCACCTGCGCTTGGCTCAGCACCAAACTGCCATCATGCGACAGCTGAACTCCCACGACTGCCTGGCAGCTGCGATGTGTTGGCATTCACCTGTGTACATATTTTGTTTACTTATTTGCATATGTATAAATAAATATACATATATATATACATTTATGTGTGTACATCTATATATATATATATAAATGTGTATATATAAATATATATACATATATATATATATATAAATAAAAATAGAAAATGAATATATATATATATATATATACATATATTGTAAAATCTATATGTGTTAATTCCATCATGGATTGTTGTGTTGGCATTTAGCAAACAGCACCCATGCCTCCTCAAACACAAACACGTCCAAATTCATGCGTGAGAAACACCCCACCCCCTACACAGATACACACAACAAACAATTTCTGTCCAGAACCAATCAGGGGAAAAAAATATGCACCTGAAACAAATCAAACAAACCAAGTCAAGGTCGAGCCTCCAGCTTGCACCACATCCCCAAGTTAGGCAGTTCCCCCTGAACCTTCAGGATGATTTGGGGATGCTGCCCATCGTCTATGCCCAATGTATAACCATCATGAACCACCAATTGTCAATTGATAGTGACCATTGATGAACCATCACAGATTCCTGATCAGCTCGTCCACCAGCTGAACCGTTAACCAATGATTCCCATTCATTAGCCCCATCGTTATTCTGAACCATAAACAGCTTCTGAACTGGAACTGCTGGTTCACCATGGGTTCTGAACCATGGATTATCTGAACCATGAACCTTCTTCAACCATGGTTGTCTGAACATACCTGAACTATGGTTAATGGATGGTTGATGAACCATGGTTATGTGAACCATGGTTTATGGATGGCTGCCTAAGGGTTCCTTCAGCATCAACAGCTTCAGCTACAGCTTGCCACGCCACGCCTGCGCGGACTGGTGGAGTCTCACAGGCTCAGCCGTTTCTGGGAGCCGTGGATCAAAGACCTGGCAGCTTTGCTAGCAGCAGCAGCAGCAGCAGTAGTACTAGGAGCAGTACCAGTAACAACAACAACAACAACAACAACAACAACAACAACAACTACTACTACTACTACTACTACTACTCCTTCAACTGCTGGTACTGCTCCGAATTGTATACTACTCACTAGTACTAGTACTTCTTCTACTGCTGCTAAGTACGGGTACTGCTACTCGTACTATCATTCTCACAAACCCCCATATAATCGATTTGCCGTCATACCTCAAAGACACAACCGCATCAACAACAGAACCGAAAACTCCCCATCCAATGCCTGAAACACTTGTTTCTTCTCAGGGGTTCACAGTTGAAACGCAGCTGTGAGCAATGATACTGCCAACAGTCCAAACCAGGGAACATGTTTGTCTGTCATTTCGAAGTAGCTACTGGTTTGACGCCCGCATCCCATGAAAGAATCTTGGGATCCGAACAGACAATCTTCCATCAGCCTCGGCGAAATCAAACCACGTTGTCCCTGAGAAGCTGCCACTGCACAGTTCACATGCACCGATTTGTCCGATTTTGGACTTCATCATGTGTGTGTTCAATCAAACATGGATCAAAACACATATATCTTGCCGTACGTATCGATCTTGAAGATGTTTTTTACACACATCAAAAAAATATTGTCATTCAGGCTTTTTAGATGGTTGTTGAACAAAACAGTTCCGAGAGTGAAGACAATGCAACACCCATGCAATCGGCAAAGCTTTGTGGAGGTACTGCTCTGTCTCTCTCTCTGCAAAATCGGTGGCATTTCTTGGCCAAAAATCAGCAAGTTTTTTGCCAAATTTCTTTGCCAAATCGGCATTTCTTTGTTGGATGTACCATGGCTGGTCAATGAATAAGAATTGCTTTCAATCAATCATTGAATCATTTTTCTTATCCCCTATTGTTAAAGAAGCCTATTGACCATGATCGACCAAGATCGACCATCACTGTCATTACTGGATAGGTTCATACTTCATAATTGCAATATTTGTTAGGCAATGATCATCCACTATTGGTAGCTATGCGTTCAAACATCGTTAACCACCAGCAAGCACTAACACCATTGACTCCAGCAATCACTAGAATAAACCACTATGCATTTTCACTGCTATTAGCCACCACTCAGTATCGCTATCCAGCATTCATGATCGGCAGCACTAACCAGCAGTGACCACCATTCCTTCATCGCAACCAGCATTCATAAACTACCAGAATCCATGAACAACGTACCAGCATTGACACGCTTTCACCACCATTCATTATCAAGTACTGAAATCACTATCCTTTGAGAACCTCACCAGGTATCTGCTCCTGAACCCGTCACTGGAACCCCTCAACCCCCCATGGTTCTGGACGTGTTTCCACATCATCCACCCCCCTTGGGACTCCGGACATAGCCCGCCACCACCACACCGCTGTGGCGATGCGCGCGGGCCGTGGTCACTGGAGCGGCGAAGGGAATCGACCTGGCGGAAGTCACCAGCTGCCCGGAACCATCGCTGGTGTGGTATAGGGGGGGTTCTTAATAGCTGGGGGTACCCAAAACCAACCCAGCAAACCCGATTACTCATAAAAAGTATTAGGGGGGGGGTACTCCAAACCCATCCAAATTCAATATCAACATGTTTTATCAATTGTTAGGAGTAATAAACCAACATTTTTTTAGGAGTTTCCTATCCTGAGAGAACACCCATATCCCCTTTTCCTAGTATAACAACGGATCATGACCGCCATCCTGCTATCCCCAGTTTTTGCTGGTGATGTAAAAACGGCTTTATTGAGCAGTAATTGCTATAGTTCTTGCTGGTTCTCATTTTTCCCATTATCGCCAGTCATTGACGAACCATCAATAAGGCAACCACAAGCCAGCTACCCTTGATGCTGTTGGTTGGCTTCTTTGCCCCCAATCAACACCAACACCACCAAAATAACAACAACGACAACAACAACAATAAGCATTTGTTGGAGGTGAGTAGATTATTGCTGGTTTGGCATTGCCCAACCATTACCGGTGTGCAAATTCTATTGCTTCTTTAGCCAGTCACTCATGAACCAAACGCTACCCAGTAGCCATGTAACATCACCATATATCGTGACCATTGACTTAATACAACTTAATCATGGTTAATGGAGCATTATAAAACAGTGTCATAAGCATTAGCAAACACATGGTGATTATTCATCGATCATGAACAAATATAGAGGCTATGTATATGCCTCCTTCCGAGCGCTTTTGTAAATAAATTTCATACTTACTTAGATTTTAGAGCGAACACCTTTTCTGGATGGATGATACCATGCACATTGTAATCAAATATGCAATATCAACTCTGAGATACTCAAATACAGTGTAGCCTAAGCTCCATCAGAGATGTTGAAAAAAGAACACTATCACATTTCTGCCACTTGAGTGCTTGGATGAGCCTACATGGACAAACAGCTTAATAGCCTGCATACTTTCAGAAAGAACAGGAGATTGAAGTGAGCCGTGAATAATGTCCCCTTCCATCCCTATCCATCCCTATCCCTTGCCAATTGTGGTTGCATAATGATTCATAATTAGGAGCACATACCAGGTGCTGTAGTATAATCCCAGGCAAGAAGAAGCAACTGCAAAAAAATAAAGAACACAACAACAGAAAGAACACCAGCAACACTAGGAAGAAAAACACAGCAACACTAGAAGCAACTCTGACGAAATTGATTTTGTTGACACAAGTGTTTGTTGGCACAAGCGCAGCGCAATGCTCAAAAAATGCACAGAGTATGTGTGTGTGTGTGTGCGCTCACCTGGATGAGTTGCGCTTTGTGTGCAGTCCTTGCCATAGCTGATTTATGAAGAAGAATATGGGTCAAACTTCGTAGTCAATTCAGGTCAAGATGGACACTAGCAAGTATATCAAGCATCAAACAGCTTGGAGGCAGAACAACACTGCAGTTTGTGAGCACTCCGAGCATTTGTCGAGTCAAAGCAATCCTTGAAGCGTTCCTTCAATTTGTGCTTCACAAATTGGGAAAGGCTTAGTACATCTTAGGGCAATCATCCGATCATACGAACAGGTGCATCATTGGAGCTCCGCCTGTATGGTGTCTACATTGGTTATGACGATTCTGATGAGAACTTGTACAGCTCATCTTGGAGGCTTGGGATCTGATCCTGCAATGGGTTCATGGCCACTTGTTGGTGTGCAACTTTGTGCAAAACCCGAATGATTGTTAGGTGCTGGCCAGTATTCACCTGTGAATTAGGGATGTGCCGATTCCAAAGAAAGGAATAAACATAGATGTAGATAAACATACTGACATCTGCTTATACGATCTTGGAATTGTGAGCAAGGTCTAATTGCAAAATGCATGCATACCGTGCTGCGCATCCGTTGCACAAAAAAACAATATTGCCTAACTGTCGTTTGTTGCTTCTAGTAATCTCAGCTCATTCCTCACTATGGTTCACTGTCTTCCCATGAGGCCATCACCAATCAGCAGTGACACTGCTTCACAGTGGCTGCGCCGCGCCTTAGAATCTGCCCCTTTTCCACGTCCCATAGCTTCACGGTCCTGGAGAAACAGGGTGCCACCGGCTGATGTTCGAATTTCCATGCAATCAACGAGGGATACGCCGGGGCTGCGAGGCAAGCCCAGGGCTGCTTCTCCTTATACCAACGACGGTGTTCCAAATGGATGCTGGAGTCTGCAAGCTACCAGGATGGTACCAGCTATGGTTATGGTCCTAAGCTTTCGTGAAATGGGTGTTTCCTAAAATAGGAGACCCTGAAAATGGTTGACTTACTACTATGAATGATTAATATTGGATGATTTGGATTGATTTGGGGGTACCCATGGGTACCCTTATTTTGAGAAATACCCCATATAACTATTGTTGACTATAGTTGATCAACCAACTTACAACTAGGGGGTAGCACCTTGTACTAACCAAGCCAGTGACACAACTTTTTACCCAGCGAATGCTGGGTAAGTTGAGTTGTTGTATCCCAACCGGACATGATTTCCTAGTTGATAATGAACTGGACATGACTTCCTAGTTGATAATGATCCCTACAGACTTGTCCCTTGCAATGACTAGTAGGACGCAGGGTTGTGAAAACACCAAGCTTGTGGTTCCCGTGTTGTTCATCATAAATCCCCATTTGTACTAGCTACAAATCAATACCCTCAGCACAATAGTCAAGCACTAGAAAAATAACCACGACTTGAGTGTCGCTGTGCTGCATACTTGATGTTATCATTGCTAGATTGTGATCCGACTTTGTCGGCTATTACATTACCGTTTACATTAATCGATCAATGACGCTTCTTGATACGCTTCTTGATCATATTGCAATGAACTCAGCAAAGCCTGAAGTTTTGGTTGGTCAATTACCTGAAGCATGCGTTGGTTAATTACTTGATCAATTCACTAGTAGCTGGTTCAAGTTCAAGTTTTTCAATAGCCAACCAACATCTGATTTCTGGTCACTGAGCCAGCAGTTGTTTAGGTTCACGGTCCTGTCTGCACCGGCCGTGAAAGCCCGCGAACCCTGGTCGGGCGGGGTCAGTCCAGTGGGCTAGAACAGGCACAGCAATGAAATAATTTTCATGAATCGTAATTCTTATCTGATGGTCTCAATCACTTGTGTTTGACGCGTATCAGCCAGTCACTTGTACAAAATGTTTATTTGATAGACACATCTATCCACTATTTAACCACTACAAGTCATTAGAAACCACAACTGAAGGATATCATTTGACATCCACAGCACCAGCACCCGCCTGCAGCCAGCCACAGGCCGTCACCAAGCCACGATGCCCTCGTAGGGTGTGCAGGAGCCGCCGCCTGGTCATGGGACGCCCGACTAGAGGATTTGGTGCGTTCCATGTCCTTGGTATATGGACTTACCGTATCATTGTCTTTTGTGTCTAACACATCATGTATGAATTGATAATACAGTACTTAGATATGTTTTTATTTAAAAATAAACATCATCTATCTATCTATCTATCTATCTATCTATCTATCTGTCTATCTATCTATCTATCTATCTATCTATCTATCTATCTATCTATCTATCTATCTATCTATCTATCTATCTATCTATCTATCTAATCTATTTGCTTATGTCCGTACAGTACATGATGTGTTATATCATTTGGTGATATAAGTATATGTATACCGACACCTCTAGAATTGGCATTTTCATATATCACATGCAGATCTAAACACTGACCAACCGTGTGGGTATATCAAAATGAGTTCACTTCATTGGACATTTCCACACTGAACCTTCATAGTGATGTCATAAACATTGTCAAACCACGAATCATCCAAACGCGCACACACACACACATTATACACATACATAAATGAAAAAAAACAGACTGCACTCACTTGTCAATAAATATAAATGTACATACATATATATATATATGTAAAAATATAAATGTACATATATATATATATGTAAAAATATAAATGTACATATATATATGTAAATATATATGTACATATATATATATATATATTTATATTTATAAAAATAGATATATAATCATTATACAATTTGATATTGATATCCTGCAAAAAAAAACTTAGCTTAGATGTTGATATGATATAATTTGATATCCTGCAAAAAGAACATATGATCACACACTACTCAACGACCATTGCCAGCTGCACACAGAACCAGTCCCGTGCAGCGGTCGCCTCTGTAGATCCAGCAGTCGAACAGCTTGATCCGATGAAGCGACCAACAGCAAACTGCCCTGGGAATTGCTTCCGGTGTAGTGCTAGGCATGGGAAGTAATGGTTATAGTGGTTATAGTGGTTATGGTAAGAAATGGTTCCAGTATATGGTAAGAAATGGCTAGTAAAATGGTTATAGTAATGATTAATAATAGTTGATAATGGCAATAATGGTGATCAAAATGATGAACGATGGTTGATCATGGCTAGTGATATGGTGAACAACGGCCAGTGATTGGTTTGTAAAGGTTCATATTGGTTGATCGAGTGTCAACAAAGGGTTACTGTTGTTTTGCTGACAAGTGGTGGTTGAGTAGTGGCTGACAATTGTTTGTTAACCGCTATATTTCATCTGTGAAAAGATTGCACAGTACACATTGTTCACAATGGCTGTACCGGGCAATACCTGTTAAGGTTAGTTGAGGCAATGGCAAATGCTGGTCGTAATGACGGTCGTAAATGAACGGTTGATGAATGGTAAATCACTGGCTAATAGCCATGGTTCACATGGTTGAGAACGATAGTCTGGTTGAGAACTATACGGAATACCGTTCGGAGTCACGTTCTGTGACGACATTATGCGAGATACAACCAACTGCTTCGTCAAAAGTGTGGAAGTCAATGGAGCGATTCTTGCGAGGTTGCAAAAGAGAGGCAATTGACATCCTGTTCATTTGCGCATGCGTGGTATCTACCATCTATAGATAGACCAGAAACCTACAAAATGAGGTACCCACGCTCGACTAGGTGCATCCTAGTTTTGAAAATTTGAAAGCTGATTTGTGCAAGCATGTGGAAGCGAATCTACACTGCATACATCTATGTGCATAGATTGGATATGTATTCAAGTGATTGTACAGTATATAAACTATCTAGATTTGATTTGATTCTCCACATATGAGCCATATATGACATGTGATTTTCAAGGTACATTGTATCATCTACATCCATGCCTGAGTGAATACATGCCTGTATGTACAGGTATATGGTACAGTACCTGTCCGTGTGTGTCTACCATGTCTGTGTGAAAGGATGTATGTGTGTGTAATGTAATGTCATGCAATTCAATGTAATGTAATCTAATGCAATGTAAGACAATGTATGTATGTCTGTGTATTACTGTATATGTGATCAAATGTGTATATACCTGTGAATCGGAATGTGCATCATTTCTGCTGGATGTAAGTGTATCATCATTGGATGGTTATATATGAATGGACCAGTCGAGAGGATGGTTGGAACCTTGTGAGCCACCAACTATTGAGAGTGCCATTGATTATCCAAAGTCACCCAACAAACTAGTGCCAATAGCTGCCTTGAAATCACACCTTCTTCGAGATTGTGCAGTACTTGTGGACTACTTGTGGACATATCCTTAATTCTTACATTCTTAGCGTGGCTTTGGTCATAGGTAAACATGGTTGTCAAGGCAAAGCTATAGTTCCCTGGCTGGGATCATCCCCAAGCAAACATTTGCCACTTCTGCCTTTGGCAATCTAAGATAACAATGGAACACCGAGGCAGGCGATCACTTTTGATCTCATTTGACAGCCTTCGTAGGTTCATATCCTTGTTTCCATACTGGCAACTGGTACTTCTGTGGCGCTTGCCTCTGCAAGCTGCACATCCACTACCTGCAGCACAACAAAAACACAAACATCATGAGACAAAATCCAGACCATTATGTAATGAATGTGCTTGCTCCTTTCCCTCATGAATGATCATCAGTCATGGTTAGTCTTGGTTGCATTGCAACTGGCTTGCACTCATCAAATGCGCATCCAGCAGAACAACCATACTGTATTTAGAGAGACATATACTGCGTATATATTTACATGCAACTTCTAATATGCGTACACCAACTGGTCGGAACCAAATTTCTCACCATGCATGATGTAGAATCATAAAAACAAAGCAAAATTCACACACAAGTTTCAGCAAATACTGTTGGCTAATAGGAACATATTCACAACAATGAATATTCAAGAAAAAAACAAAATACATCTATATTGCAATTCATCGTTTGACAAACAACGATTGTCACTGGCTACTCATTTGATTGGCTCTAACCAGATTGCTTAAGAATGTTAGCCAACTGGGAATAGCCAGTATCGAACCCAATGGATTTGGATATTCTTGCTACGTTTGGTTCTCGAGAGAAACTACCCAGCAAAAATCCTTGCTTTTTTCTCAGGAACTCGTGTCGAACAACAATACTGCATCTACCGCAGCATATCACCACATGCTACATCGAAAGAAATATTGATTGTGGACACAGCAAATAACAAGAACATGAAATAGGTTAATTCGAAAACATCAATAAACATATTTGGAGAAGCATATATTGATCGTCAAATGACATGAATGGGGGTCCATGCAACTGGCTAGGCACCTTCAGATACGGTCTCTATCCAGGCAAAATTAATAGCTTGGGTCCGGGCAAAGCAGCGAATCAATAACGCATGTGAACTGTGATTACGTTATGTGGGTCTTTGAGGCCACAAACATTCTTACTCTCTGAAGTGAATAGGATGACAGTAATGTGTTTCCAATTGTATTTAATGCCCCATATTTGTGGGGCTTCCGGATGCTGCATGGTTGGAGCGAATAGATTATCTCCATTGTAGGTACGTAGTTGCATCCCACTGAACAATTGTTATAACATAAACCTATTACAGCATCACTATCATGATGGGATGTGATTGATAGGTCCCCATGTAACATCTTGGCCAGGTGCTAAACCATAATACAACCATCCCAAGCATCAGTCAGCTTATGTAATGTACAACTAACCATTCTGAGTTCTGAGCATTAACATATGACCATTATCAGCGTGCCAACATGTTTATACATCTTGAAACCATTCGTTTATACACCTCAACATTTACATACATGATGCATGTACAATTCATAACCATCCACTTAGTATCAAGTTTGACATGTGATCAAACCTATATATATATATACACATATATATATATATATCTTTTATTTACAAAATCATCAATGACCATGTTCTCTTCACCATCCACTTGTCGACTCGACCACCAGCTGCTGCTCCCCGCGCCTTGGGCAGCTGTCTGGCCACTGAAAGGTGGGCTTCCAGACGTCCAGTGAGGCCCTGGGAGATCCATGGTGCCAGGGGATGCCAGGGGAGCCAGGGGTCGGGCCCCCCAGGTGCCAGCTGTGCCCATGTTTACCGAGATTTACCGAGATTTCCCGTCCAAAATCATCAAAAATCTATGTTTACCCCGAGATTTACCATCCAAAAACCCACTCAAATTGCAAGTCAATCTCCGTGGGATTGCTATGGGATTGCGAGAATCGTCTATGTCTACGTTTTCTGGGCTGAAAATGATCACAACAGCAAGCCACGGCACAGGCAGCAACGGGGGTGGACAAGTGCACGCTTGGGTCCAGAAATATCCCCACCAGTTCGCATGCTAACCAGGAAAACTGGTGGGCAAAGCAACTGCCAGGTCTGGGTCAAAGCGCCGAAGGCACCCCTCTTGCAAGAATGGAATCGACTTCAACCAGTTACATCGAAACTGACCTCGCAAATGTTCCAAAACCTGATCAAGAACAAATTGATCGTCAACCATTGTTCATAAACCAGATTAGTTGATCATCAACTTCAGTTTATGAATCAATTGTTGAAGATAAGATATGGATAAGTTGATGATCAATGATTCTTGAATCCAGTTGATCATCAACTCCTTCCACTGCAGCTACTTGGTGAACGGCCTGGTAACTCCTGGCGTGGCTTTCCGTATTGAGCGGTACCATACCCCTGGCGAGCCGCTCATCGCTCCCGCTCCAGCACCGGCAAGGTCAACCATCAATTGACCATCAATATTAACTTCATCATTATAATCAACCATTATCAACCATGATTATATAGCCATTATTAACCATTCATAGCTCATTGTCAACCAAACAACTACCCAACCTATGCAGCACCTCACCACAGCGGCGCAGCAAGGTGTCGCATTAGGGCGGCCACATCCAGCAGCTTCACGTAGCCATCAGAGGTGCCAACTGCCACGAGGTGACGCCTTGAAGAAGCGCACCCTGAGGGTGCGGGTTGGCGACCATGGTTACTACAGTTGTCCATGGCAATGGTTACTATGGTTACTATGGTTACTACGGTTACCATGGTTACTATGGTTACTTTCATCAGTTTACCATTTTACGGTTTTTGTGGTGGTTACCACCATGAATTTTGTGGTTGTTACGATGTTTCATTGTTGTCATTTTGGTTCTTCCATGTTGTTGCCATCATAAAGGCCACGAAGGTGATTTCCAAGCTTGACAAAACACTGATGATGGTCCATTGTAGTACAATATGGGGATTATATGTTTATAACTCCATCTAGCTACTAAGTGGTTCAAGGAAGATTATCTCGAGGTCAACATTGTCAAGGGAAGCGACTTTTCCATATGGAACCCTAGACCTAGACCTGGCTTATACTTATTATGGCTATCTGTTTCTTTATTCATGTATAAAAGCATGTCGAGGTATATCGGGCATAAAGAACAAGCATTACAAGTATTGAACAGAATCATCATTCCAACATCAATCGAGATTAACATCTGTTGATCTGATGTTTTATTGGCAATTTGCTTGAGTGATGACAAGAATCCTTGATTTTTATGAGCCAGATCTAGATACTCATACACCAATCACATTTTTATATCTAAATTTCCGTGCGGGCTTGGCAACAAATAATGTGTTGTATGCATTGATTCAGACATTTGGGTTTACCGACTATAAGGGTTTCATGAGCTCACAGTTCTGGGATGTTCTGGGTATTTCGCTGTACTGAAAGTGTGGTTTGAAGTCGTGGTTGAAGTTCAGGGTTTGCTGTTTTGGATGATCTGAAAGAGTGGCACTGTAAGTGTATTTAAGCGGACATGACATGAGAGTCTTGGAGTCTGGCCGTGATATTGGAAGCAATTGATTGCCCACAGCACATGGCACTAATTAATCGATCTTTTACGAGGTGCAAAATCATCTCCAAAACCATGAAGAGGAGTACGTGAGTTTGCCACCCGTGGTGCCATTGATGGCTGCACCTCCAAGGTGCCACGCACATCGGACCCTGGTGGTGCCATGGTTGGCTGCACAGCTCCAGGAGTCCGCACGGAAGTCCGTCACTGCTTTGGAGACCTCGCTGCGATGGCTCAACAACGAGCAAGTGGCGCACAAGTTTTAGGTTCTGCTGGTCCTTACATGCTACATACATAGCATATTGCCTAGTCCGTACACACATATTTGTATGTATACGGCATATGAGTATTGAAATGAAGATTGGCAGAGGAAGGGAGACACAAAGACGTTGTTTTCAACAAAAGAAAACCCTCATGGTGCCTGCTCTACTTTGGAGAAATACCTGCATAGTGTGCATGTGATCATGTTTTTGCCTAAACAAGCTGAAATAAACCATCATTTCTCCGGAGTATGAAGGCATGGAAAAATGAATTCGTAATGATCATGTCTGGCTCATGGAATATGCTATGGTGATGTCTTCTTCCAAGGGTCCACTTGCGCAGACCTCACTGTGACTCCAACTCAGTTCCTTTTCTCCCTCTGGGATGGTCGTCTGCTGGAATCGTGAAACCTCACAATTGGTTCTCCCAGCAGGGTTAATGATTTCATTGCTCCCCACACCGGAGATCCATAGAACTATAACTCACCAAGCAAATTCAACATGGCTGGTACGTGTCTTGTGATGTCTTTACCAAATACTTCCCAGATAAACATGACCCATCCCAAGCGGCCTGCACTCACGCAGGTCAGTTCCGTCTGCAAGTTGCAGAGAACCTGTGGGTGCTGTAGCTATCTCACCAACCATCACTAATGGTGCTTGCTGGCTAGCATTAATACCTCACCTCGTGACTCCCCCTGAAGCTATGCATAGTTCCCTACTGAACATTATACAATGACTATTATATACCGAACCACAGCTCACTGTGGGTAAATCTCAAGGTGGCGAACCGGGTTTGTCCAGCAATCCCATGTTGGCGGACCGGAGTTTTATCCCATCGACAGTTGCAATAACTGCTGTAATTAGTTCTCAGTCAACAGATTGAACTTGAATCATCTAGACATGGTGGATTATCCACTGCTATGATCATCCACTGCTATGTTTGATTACTGGATGACACCGTTAGCTAATCTGCACTGTGAAGCTCTTGATAACGGGTCAGCACTCCTGCAATCGCTAGCCACAGCCCAGTGGTCTACCTCGATCTAATACAATCATGGAAATGGCACCAGACCTCAACCTGCCACTTACCAGAAAGTGATGTCTTTATTTCCTTTCATCCGTGATGATTGAAGAACACATCTTCGTGATGGTGACCCAACATTCAAAACATGCAGGTGCAAACGGTGCAACCGGTATCAAGATGATCTCAATGACAGTCACCTCTTGTGGAATCGATCGCTTTCTTCTTAGCGGATTGAAGCCGATAAGAAGTCAACCAGTGACATATCCTTTGCATCAACACAGAGACGGATTGACCCTGCACAAGGACTGAACCTTAATCTGACCGCTGGTTTGATCATGACTGAACCACTTAGACTAATATGATGTGCACTAGGTCAGCCAATCACAAGACTTACAGCTGGCATCTTTCTGTAGCTGTCGCGTAACCATTGCTGTAAGACATCTGGTTTAAATCAAGCCGCAAGTGGAAAGGTCGTTCTCGGTCCTTGTTGGTCCATCCCTGTTCTGAAGATCATTCTTGGCCATTCTTCATGAATGGCTTCAACATCCTTTCCCATATCAACCATGCAGAATACCGCCATGATACGACTATACACGCATAATCACCGTTTGTACTGATAGCAAAAGACAGGTTTCTTATGATTAGTGAAGCATTCTACGGAAACCATGGGTATCAGTTGTAAACCTGTTGTCAACCATAAAGCAACATTTGTAAGCCGCTAAGCATGTCTCACCATCATCAACGCGCTCACGAACCTCTCTTGAGCATCATTAACCATCATCAACCGTCGTCACGAACGAGTATCGCAGTGACGCTGATCATTGGATCATTTATCGAAACCATCCTGAATCATTCAAGAAGCAGTGCATTCACCAGAGATGAACTGGCCACTTCCTTCAACCAGCAAATGATCAAATGTACCCAGTACCTTAACCAGTTCTAAACCTTCACCAACCAGTTCTCAACCAACCAGTTCTTCACCAACCAATTCTCAACTAACCAGTTCTCCACTAACCAGTTCCTTCCAGTTTCTTCACCAGGTACCTTCACCAGTTGTCTTCACCGGGTATCCAGGATTGCCCACAACCCACCAGAAATCCTTCCCTTGTCGCCTTGGGCTTTTCAGGCAGCTCGACAGGTTCCCTGACGGTGGAATGGCCAATGATGGCTAGCTTAGGAGTGAATATGAGTTGATGATGATTGTAGCTGGTTAACTAAGGGTAATCATGGCTGATGAGCTGCTTAAGTCATGATCAATCATGGCTGATTCGCTGGTTAACAATGGTTAGTCTATGCTTAGCAACAATGATACATTATAACATATCATATGATTATTAGTTGATGGTTAGTGACTGCTTCATGATAGCTAGTTTGTGATCGTTCTCCATGCAAAATGGCCATGGACCATTGATGCTGGTTTTTCTGGCTATTGCTGCTATGATTGCTCATGGGTGAAAATGGTTACTTGATTGTTCATCATCATGTTGCGGTGGCTGTTTTTGTTCATTGATACCAGGTAGTCATGGATGGTTAAGTAATGCTTAATTAATTAGTGACGATTAATAATGCTTGATAGTAACAAGGATCACCAATGGCTGGTACTGGTTCGTATACCGACTAATCAACCAGTGCAATGCACTGATGGCGTTGCTAACCATTATCAACCAGTGTACGCATGCTTAAGACGTGGTTTGAAAGTGGTTGAGAATGGTTCTTGGTGGGGATAACAGCAATCACAGAGATACTGTACTGACTAGGCCACTAGGCAAAATACGATAAAATACGACCGGAATTTCTACTCATGGAATGGATTCCAATAGTTTCCGCAAAATTCCATGGAACAAGGTCAGTCAATTCCGTTTGGACAATGGACTACCAAGGGTGTGTGACCCGGCAGCTCCGTTTTCCATCAATCCTGTAGCTCCAAAGCACCTGGATGCGCGTGTGGAGCTGAGTCGGGTTGGTCCCGGCCTCTCCATGACCACGGGTGCAATGATGGCGCCTCAGGGGTCCACAAGGGTCGCCCAGGGCCCAGGGATATCCGCCCCACTCAGTGTACCAAAGGAGGCTTGTCCCATGCACAAAACCAATAACTCAAGGCTGGATGACCAAAGACTTGCGCTCAACCTCAGCATTCCAGTGGTCAACACGTGTGGAAACTTGCGCGTAAATAAACAAGTCGGAATTACCTGCCATTGTCTATCTACAGTACATGATCTTGAGTACATGCATATGTTGTCAGTGATATTGCCCGTGCAGATGCCTATATAATACATAAAATCCAAAATGAAAACAAAAACAACATAGTACCATTATAAGATATAATCATACATAAATATGAATATATTAATGTACTAATATTACAATAGATTACAATAATAATAGAAGTCCCACGAATCATGAAACCTCGTCATAACCAAAGATCAGCCTTTGGCGACTGCTCACCAGCCCCTGGGTTGTTCCCAGCTCAGCTCTTTTTCCTCACGGGCTCACGGCGAAACCTCCGGTGGAGGCTCCGGTGGAGGCGCTGGTGCGGCCTGTGACAGTGCGGGTAGGGCTATAGCTGGTGACCGGTGCCCGGTGGGTGAATAATTGGATGACAGTCTTCTACGGCGTAGAACCTATAGGTTGAGCAACATCGGTGGTATCTGGCACTATTGGCACTGATATCAATTGATCAATGATTAAGAGAGTATATAACTTTCTGACATTACAAAGAGAGGGAACAAAACAGTTCACTCTTGCTGGTCAACAAGCTCAATGCAAAAAGGTACACTCTTTTGAGAAACTTGGAACCTGAGTCACAACCTTCCACCCGCAGTGACTAATCGTCCTTCAGACATGTTGAACATCTCGGAGGCCCTTGGAGCCAACAGGGATGAAAACTCTGGCTGGCCATCCACCACTTCAAAAAGTTGCTTCAACGGGCTTCACACATCATGGGTTTGTATACAGCCATGTTATACTTCGGATAGCGACAACTTGTTCATTATGAAAATAGTATGAATACATTTTTCTTTATTGTTTACTAAACTAGTGGAGCTTTAAACAAAATGGCGCTTCTGTTTCACAGCCCTTGCCCCTGCCCTTCCTGCTCCGCGCTGGCCTTCCGCGTCCGCACTTTCCGGCGCTCACGCACACGGCGCTTCAACCGGAAGATGTGCTCGATCCACCTGACGAGATTGGCCGAGTCGGTGGAATGCCTGAGATTTATTGTGGATCCTATGACCTGTGCGTATCTTCACGTCCCTGTGCATGTGTGCACGCATGTATATGTATGCTATGTATGCATGTATGCACGTACATACCATACTTATGTTTGCATTGTCCGTGTATATATATATAGATAAATAAATATATATATATATATGGAAACATGATAAAAACGTGATATTTTTCTTTTCTTAGGAACCAGGTAGCGTAAGCACCAAGAAAAGTACAAGTAGTCACAGGATTGATGACATCGGCTGTCTTGATCTACAGCCGACAGTAGCCGATCCACTGTCAAAAGGGGAAGCACTTCTCCGTGAAAGTCTTTCACCAATGGATTTTACAAAAGCCAACATGACGTGCTGGTTGCACCGGAGATTTACGAGGTTCAATGCCTTTTCTCAGGAGCCTCAGGAGCTGAATTTGGATTGCCCATAGAGTAACTTGTGGTGTTCCCTCATGTTTGGATGTACTCGGCGGTAAGATCTGCATCTTGAGACAAGCATCTATCAGGACAACTCCTCTAGACCTCACAAATACTTTATTTACAGTAGAGTGTTCAAATCACATCACCGCACAACTTGTGGCAATAAACAACATATTTGAGGGAACCACAGAAGCATGTCGTTTGGAAGTGACACAGCGGATGATTATGATCGCGCCATTCTTATCGGCCCATGAAAGAAACTCTGGTGAACAAAAATTCCATATACTCTGTGATAGACACTAAACCAGCGCTCACACACAAACAACTCCACTATTATGGGGTAAGTCATCAAAACAAGGCCGGTACCAATGCCATACACACACACACACAAACTTTAGTTTCTCAAATAATCTTGCCCCAAATTGTTTGTATATAAACACACTCTTTAACACCACCAACCAAACGATTGATCTTCCAGTCACTGCCAGCAGCTTGCAGGATAACCCACTGGTAAGCTGATGCCCACTTCCTGCATCACCCAATTAGCTATTTGTGGATGTCGTTTCTGGGTTCACAGGAGTGCCTTGATATGATTCCAGCAGCACTGTGAAAGATCGAGTACAACCACGGAAATCATTACTGGATCACATCCACTTCATATGATCAGCTACAACCAAATATTCCAACGATAAATCTGTTCCGGACATCAATGTTTCACTAGGCACACATACACACACTTGATACTTTATACTGAAGTGAATATATACAGTGAGGGTGGATGGGACAATGCCCGTTACAAAATTCCAATAATCTACCCATTGATTTTGAGGTCAACAATGCTCCAACAACGTCAAGATATCATCCCTCGCTCGAACAATGCATCCCAAATGTCTATGGCCGCTCAGAAATCACGAGACCGCTCAGTTGATCCAAGATGCTTTTGGTAGTCTAAGGCCTCCAACATCCTCAGCTTGAAACAGGATGTCGCTGGTCAGTACCACCCATAAACTGGGGGAGATCCTGGGAGAATCACCTGATCATGATCATTTTGATGCTCAAAACACATGCCAAAGCCAGGCCACTATCAGGTGAACATGAGGACTGCTGGGCTACGTAGATGAAAACCCTGAACTCATCAAAGTCCTGTGACAAAACAAAGCGATTTGTCCCATCTAGAACTTTCAGTTGCAAGACTCAGGACTGCTTGACATTGTCGTCTCTGGTTGGTAGTTGGTTGCCCCATCCCAAAAATATGTTGGTCAATCAAACGGTCAAGGATCAAGTCGACCATGTCCACCTCTTCTCTTGCCTGGTGAAACAACGAGCGATCACAAAGTGTGGCAGCGTTGTGTTGCCAACAGGAATGGTACCACTGCCACTACCTCCAAATGCTCCCATTTCATAGGAGTTTTGATGAGTAAGGTCTATGGACATTGTTTGTGTCCATGCACGTTCAAGGTGCGCACATCAACATTCTACGACAGACCCATGTCGGCGTCACGGTTCAAATAAAGATCTTTGAAGTAGAAGCCACGATTTGGCTGTTCATGGACGTTGTTTTTCTAAGTATAGATCCATATCAATAAACCACCCACAGTTTGAGCATAAATAGATGTTGATTCGCCCACAAATATAGAGGGTATTTAATGCGGATCTGCCAATTGTTGGCTGTAAGAGAACGAAGGCTGACAGTTTGCACAAAGCCATGGCAGTTATCAATCTGTCCCTCCAGTAAGGAACCAACAGCAGTTTGTTCTTTCACCACCGTTCATCTAGCCTGTTCAATTTCAACCTGGTATAACCAAGACAATCCGAGGCCTTTTTGGATATTTTGCCCAAAAGCAATTTGGACAATCCACCATTTTAAGCAAAATACTTGGCACCGTCAGCCAACCGTAGCCGGCTTCCAAACTACCAACTGTATTCGCACTTTAATCACCCAAGAGTCGTGGTGTATTTGAATTTACCACGTGTACCCTTCTGACCTTGGGTAGACAACTGAAGATTTTCCACCTGTAGCAAGCTTAATCTACCAAAGAGTAGCCGCTTTCGTCGTGGCTGCCCATTTCGTGCTGGCCTCTTCAGTCTCCTGATGTGGCTGGTGCCGGCGCTTGCTATACCCTAAACGGGACATCACCGATACTCATTACTCCGAGATCGTGTTCAATCTAGGGGATCAAATGGAATTAATCAACGGTAATAGGGCATCAAATTGAAGAATAGAAAGGACATGAAAGGACAATCCAACTAATAGCCAACAAACAAACATATTGTAATAGCCTCTGGGGAGCAAAAGAGATGACATCATGTGATACAGGTACAGCAAGGTTGACCAACGTTAGGCAGAGAACAACCACATAGCAACGATACATTGGGGGTGTGTGGTCACCTCTGCAGATAGACCTGAAAATTGCTGGGCTTTTCCAGCGCCAGTTTCTAATAGAGGCGACCTATGACCCAGCTGCCAGTGTGCTGACCAATGATAATGGAAAATGGAAACAACCAATTCTGGCCGGACCCTATGGATGCACCCATATCGAGCTACCCTCGTGTATGGCGATAATTCACCACGTGCGATGTCAAACAGTGACTCAGTAAGCTCATGAACGGAAACTGATACACCATCACGTGTTTGGTGTTGGGGACAAATTCGACCGTTGCAGACTCTGAACCATCAACCAATCGCAAAGAAATTGGTCTTAATGCTTTCAAATGCTTTGCCTTCACTGCCCTTCATGAGTACTGCTAGCTATGTAAGCTGCCAAAAAAGGGTATCAATGTTAATGTCTACCATGGCTTTTTGAAGCACACCCATGCCAGCTCAACTCTCCTGGTCTCGGGCTGCTTGTAGAATTACTTCCAAGTCTTCGTTTCTCAATCCTTCATCAGCAAGCCAGCCTGATTCGGGGGTGTGAAATCACAACGAAACAATGATGGCGATCACTGATTGGGACCCCAAACAATGGGAGCATCAGAGAACACTGAGCATCTCAGTAGGAGACCCCGGACTTCAATCCTCTCCCGTCCCATTGGCGCGGGGTGGCAATGCAGAGGTACAGCTGCAACAAGCCCCGGCAATATAGAAAAGTAACAACCGTAGTTTATAGCGAATAGCGAGGGGCAAACATCATCATAGTCGTTGCCGGTCTTTCCCATATTCCGGCTCTGCTAATCCCTACTATACTGCAAGCTCGTAGAACAGTCGTGAAGCATGAGAAGGTATGCCTGTACCCCCAGAGCACTGTACGCCGAAGTTGCTGCACACTCTGAAGCTATGGTACGGTCATCAGCATGGTACCCTACTTCCAAACACCTCCATGTCACCATGTCAAGACCCTGCGCAATGCCCAGTGAACATCCCAGAAATTTAAACCACCTTCTTTCTTGGGAGTCCCCATTCTTTATGTGCAAACACCCTCCGCCATTCTGCCAGTGGGCTAGTACACAAGTTTAGTTCAATCGGTGCCATTGACTGGTGGTGCCTTGTACTTCCTGTTCCAACTTTTCTGCGAAGTCCTCTCCAGCTATGCACAGCGGGTGGCTCCACACTTGCGGATGCAATCTCAAATGTGTTCATTGAGTGAATTCGGGGTGGTAATGAAGATTCAAACCTCACGAAGCCGATCACTTCGGCTCCTGACCATTTGCTGTTGATTTGCAAAATGCACACACATAGATTCGTTTACTTGTGTGCTGCATGACCAATACACCTGTTGATTTGCTTTGAAGCTTCGAGTCGCCAATATTCCTGATGAGTTGCCGGGGAAAAGCTTTGGAGTAATGTACTGTATCATGATTGCAGAGCACTCACTTCTTGCTTGCAGGTTCCTGACCATTGCACCAGCAAAAAGACTGCAGCTTCAAAGTCCATCCAACATCCATCATATAAAATTGGAATGACAAAGAGATTGAAGGTCAATCATTGACAGCACGAATCTCAACCAGGGCTTCGAACACCACTCACGCAGTTGTGTGTGTGTACCTGCCTGCATTGATTGCAAGTGAGCTCAAAGCGGTTGAGCTCAAAGCGGTTGTAGCGACATCGGTCATCCCTGATATATAAATCAAGAGAGTGGTAAACATACATCCTGCAACAACTTGCAAGCCCATGTCCTTGTGAAGAGCTGTGTAGTGCAACGCATGCTCTTCCTACCAAGCAACTTCAGCTGTTTGGTAGCCTTCAAATATTTGTCCAGAAACAATCAACCGCATGATGCAAATAAACCTGGTGCGGCCGTGGCCGGCCGCTATTTGGACAGCCTATATGCTGTAGCTCCATGAAGGCTGTGATCTATAGCACAAAAGCCAGCTGCTTTAGAAGGAAACATCAAGGGCATGCAGCTGGCCACCCAAAGATTTTGAAATCCCTTCTTTTGCAAGCTTGAGTCATTTTTTGCCAAGGAACGCTGAAAAATCTCATCAATGGTGAATTGAATGGAGCCTACATCTGATCTTCGTGAAAGAGCATAGGACTTGCGATGTCTAGTTTCTCTGCCAAAGTGTGGCTGTCTTTCCCTGGAAGTTTCAGATCCATGTCCTGACAACCGGTGATAGTTGCAAGCTAGGCCACGGTGGTGTTTCTATCAATGTTGGAGGTCGCCAACCAGCAACACTACCAACGACAGGCGAACCCCGGCGCCTGGTAGTCGTCAAAGTAGTTGCTGTTCTCCCTGAAGAAAACATCCAAGTAACTTCCGAAGCCCTGTGCCGAACCACCCGGCATTTGGCGCAATGCCACAGCAGTGTACAGCACTGAAAGACATCCGAGTCCATTGCTTCCAAGCAGATTCGGAATGACGCACTCCTACTGTAGTAGTCGATGGACATCTATGGTCTATGGACATTTTACCACTCGTTTGAAAATGGAAGGTTGTAGGTATGTCAGTTGATGGATAACTTTACTGACAATGTGGCATTTGTCAACCACTTCCGAAGTCAGGATAACACCTACCATATTGTCAGACATGCAGACCTGAAGAGTACCCCCAAAGATACAACAAGAGAAGTGATCATGCAAGTCCACGTGCCCATTTGCAAGGCATCTCAATTAGCCATTATGCAATCACCTCTGTACAATGATTGTCTGGCTCAGTTTGTTGGTCCATGTACTTTGGATATTGCTCTTCATTTGGGGGAACTTAAGAGGAAAACTCCATGGCTTTCAACTCGCCATTGCTGGTTTTAGGGGTGTTTTCTGGCATGTTGGATGTTGGAACTTGGCACTTTCCAGCCGGCCATCAGAGATATTCATCATAGGTCATCAAACTGTTTGCTCCCGCAGCGTCAGTGGGTTTTGAACTCAAATGAAGCGAGTCAACTGCAGCTAATTGTGGAGAAATATCAGATTGAAGGTAGTACCTAAATGTCTTGAAATGTCTTGAAATGATGTAGACCAAAACCTTGAGCTTGCGGACCTAAACATAGACATGTCCGGGTACTCCTTGTTTGTGAACACCCGGAATCATCTGACAGCAGAGATACGTTTGCCCGCCTCATCGGAAAGTATCCACGTTCGCAGCCGTTCTGCGAGTTGTTTCAGCCTCTGGTCCTTTGCAAGGCCCACACGCCTGGACTGTCTACGCCCATTGTTCAAACTGGGATTGTGGCTTAGCGAGATGCTTCTAGCCAGCCGTGGTTGCCAGACTTAGGTGCAGCATTGCAAGGACTTGCCAGCTTGTCACCAAAGACAAACACCATCTGGAAGGTATTACATAAGCGACCACATACGCTTTCCACATGATATCACACTAGAAATCACTAGACGAAAATCCATCACCTTTCCAACTCCCCATGCTCTGGCGCTCGATCAAAGCCCAAAGAGTGTTGCCAAGAAGAACTTTGATGGCAACCCTATCTCACCTGGCCAAATACAAACATTCTGCTATGGACCTGGATGCTGCCGAATGTGTTGTAGATGTCACGCTTGATTGTGGAACCATTGTCAACGGAAGTGTGAAACTCAAAAAAAGAGCAGCATCGTAGCAGAGCCTTGTTTTCAATCGTCAATAATGGTGTGTTGATGTACTCCACAATGAGTCGTAACAATCCTTACATACCAAGCAGTGTTTTCCCATAGAACCATCAACCAACAAAATCTGCGGCGCTCCAATCATCCCCAACAAGTCCTCATACTCTGCCATCCCGTGGCAACTCCATTGCAGTGACTTAAGCTTTGGCTGTAACAGTTGCCATCGTGTACAGTTGCCCTCTGACTCCAACCCCATGCAGCTCCAAGAAACACTACCCATATTGTTAATTACTTGATATACCCTATTATTAACCATTCACCAGCTAGTTAAACCATTGGTTGGTTGGTTAACTGCTATCAACCACCAAGGGGTTCGTCTTTCGGATGTACCGATGGACAAAGGAGCCACTGTGGCCACACTTCTCTGCCCGACTCGTCTTTGACTTGAACGTGATTAGATGTCGGCATGGAAGGCTAGCTTTGAAGCTCCCTAAGGATCCCTAAGGATCATGATCTGTGCATGTGCCAATGTCTAGGCTATGATGTAGGGTGCAAGACTATTTGAGACTCCAAAGTCTCTGCCTTCGAGCAAAAAAGGATCAAAAAGGCATATATCAAGCGTGACTAATGCGTACCAATGCTGCAAACAAATTTTGCTCTTCCTTCATCGGATTGGCAAACAGAATGGCTTTGAACCCAGGACAACCTGTCGCTTCACATCCCTGGGATCTTCGCCCAGCTGCTAAGGTCAGCACCGGCTGGGCGCGCCGTCTCCTGGGCGATCAAGAAACCATGGCTGGACAAGCCATGTTCCTGGAGGCTTTCCTGTAAGGCAACTCTGTATGAACGTAATACCTATGGTCAAACTGCGGCGATGGGTGATGAATGGCGCCATCTTGCAGTGTGTCCACACCCCTAGGCTGCATTATGTTGCTGAAAAGGAACATTTTCGGATGTTGAGGCTACATGCATTCATGCACAATCAGGTACAGTCCAAAATCTTACACTTCAAGCTAACAAACTATCTGGATACACAACGATGCGGTTGATGGAAGGAATCAAGTGCTGGCCGACACTGATTGGGTTTTCCCATGCTACGGTTGGATTAATCATAGGTGGTGCAGGTTTGCTTCCATGAAAACTGTAAGGTATATACACACGTAAATTAAACATGGCTCTACACGGGTACGTGCAATTTTCATTTTCCCAGTCTACCGTGCAAACAAATCTCAGTTGCACTAAGTGGGGGTGTCCGCGAGTATTGTGTGAAATTGGTCTCGTTTGGACCGAGATGATCTTTGCTGCATTCCGTATGTCATCACACGTGACAATCCTGGAATCATTGAACAAGTAAGAATCAATCATATGAGTCGAACGTAGACATCACTGCAGCTAACCTCATCGCACGCATGATGCCCAATCTTAAGAGAAAGAAATCTGACAGCTACAATGAATTTGGGAATGATCGAACTCGAAGGCACAAGTGTCGACATCAGCAGGATAGCCGGATAGCCAACAGCCCTTGCTGTTTCTCCTTGCATGTCCATATCACATCTACAATGTGGTCTCACTTTCACCATTTACAAGTTGGTTCGCAAATAAATCACGTGGGACTTCAGCACCAAATATAATCTAGAGTGATACAATCCAATTTCATCCAATTTCCAACGCTTAGCTGCCAAGTTAGACCAAATCCCAAAGGAGCGTTGGGGAACTGGGTGGACTCGAAACGGGTTCCCCAGCAAATCACAGCACCATCCCGGGCACCTGTGGAGTGCCAGCTCGAAGCCTGGCACGACTCTTGCAGTCAAATTCCAACCATCCCAAATTGAAACCAGCTACCAACTATGGAATGATGGTTGGAATGATGGTTGGAATGATGGTTGGAATGATGGTTGGAATGATGGTTGGAATGATGGTTGGAATGATGGTTTAACCAGCTACTCTTACAATCATCCCCTGTTTGTCAACCTTTTTGCATTGCTGATCCTGCATTGCAGCCGTTAACCAACCATCAAAACTGCCATTCTGAAAAGATTGGATTTATTTTTATAAGCATTGTAAGCCACAATCTATCATTATTGCTAGTACCAATTTTGCGGTTGATGGGTAACCATGTTAAATGTAATCAACCATTGGCAACCATTGTTTCTAGTACCAGCTCTTTTTGACCACTATTCCCCAACCACCATTCACCAATCCATTGCTGGGGAATACCCAACAAACACCAAGCCACTATCAAGCATTATTCCCCAAGCTTCCCCAAAACTTTCTCCTCCTCGGGAAGACCCTAGGCATAATCATTTGGTTGGTTGATCAACAAATCTTCAGGAAACCCGTGTTTGATCCATCAATTATGGTAAATTCCTACAGATTGCCCTATCAATTCCAGGGAAACTTCTAGACTCAAGTGTGGAAACTCGTAGACTGATGATGACTGATGCTATATGTTCCCATTGGAGCTGATGGGGAGCTTAGAAACTAATTACCACTGGTGCTCCGTTTCCAATACTACGCCGGCTCGTCTCACGCATCTTTTCGAGCTCTGCTTTCAGCCTCCCCTGGCAGGTGTGACTGCAGGGCACCCTGGGTGGTACCCTGGGTGGTACCCTGAGATCCTGAGATCTAACAGGTTAGCTTTCATCATCCTTGAGATGCCCAGGTAGATCTAGCAGAATCCCTCCAAATATCTGGTTGAGTCGGAATGGTCTCAACAACCTTCAGGCGTTGTGGAATGGTTTCCAGTGCTAAGTATTGTGTTACATGACGTCGCTTTACCGTCGTTGGGAAGTACCCACAAACGATCGACCAGTAGGGTATCCATCAGTGCTACTGCGGCTCACAGCCAGGGGATATCGACGTGCCACATGGAGAGTATAGGACATGATGAAAGTTTGAAGGTCACCATGGTGACATGAACATATGTAAACCATCATTCATCGATGATGATTGATCATGATTGACAATAATTACTGTATATAGATGTATATACTGTACTTATTATGCATAAGGGTGGTGAAACGAGATGATACAAGTGCCTTCCCGAAACCAAAAAACATCATTTCGGGAGCTAGGACACCCCCATGATGTACGAGCAGCCCCACACACAAACATTTGAGATTGCTTCAATGCCAGCCACACCTGTCAGTATTTTGTTCAAACCCTATGACTGAGCATAGTCTCTCTCTGCTAAGGGAACTGACACGGAGAGATGTCGCCCAACCGTGAGGGAGCTACGTTCTCTTGCGACAAGCGCGTCGCTTCTCGTCCAGTGTGAGCATGAGCGAGCCTCATGGGTCGAAAGGGAATCAGGAAGGCCCACGCCCAGTCAGAAATTAGATCCTTTGTAGCATATACTAGTGCTGATTATCACAAACATGAAAGTTCCAAACTGCGTCTGGCTAGGTGCTACCTTACACAAAAAGAGCATGACAGTTGTGATGACAACAATCTCAGCTGTGGCATTATGCATACACACACACATCAAGGTGAGTCAACGTGTGCTCCCAAACACCCCTTGATTGACGGGTACTTCAGTAAGATTCCATGACCACCATGACTAAGCATCCCGCAAAAAACACACCGTAATTATTAGAGGTCCCATTGCAAGAACAAACATAGAAGTTAGCCGACACTTTGGTGACCCTTGGTCACAACATTTTGGTCAATGTTGAAATGTTTCCATATCCATCGCTCAACAAATACCGGCCATCCTCAGCAAAGCAGGAAGTAAAGTACGAGCACAATCAAACAAAACACATAAAAACTCATACCGTGACTCATACATCAGTATTTTTCCAAGAAAACTCTCTGGGATTCCCCAGAAAATGTTGTACTATATGTTACATTACCAAAAAAATCATCCAGGAACTGGATGACGGACACATTCAGGTTCCCTTCTTGGCGGGGCGTCAGCAGTGTTCCTGGTTGTTGGAGATAGCTGATCCACATCAAGAAGCCATCATAGGCCAAGCGCAAATCACAACAGCTACAGTAAAATGGCCGATTGCTCAAACACTGCATGGATCTTAGTCAACCTCAAGTCAAGCAGTTGGGTCCCATGATGCTTCACAACTGAGCGCGAGTGGCTCTTTTTCATGTAGTTCTTCTTGCAGCTCTTTGTTTTGCCTGGCGCCCACGGGGCTGTTTGACGTTGTGCATTCGGGATGTCCATTTGACGCTTCGCTGCACGAAGGTACATAACTATTTGGTCCATATCCACCACATTCCACCACGTACATAGTCGTTGCAATCAATATGAAAATTGGCAGGGTCATGGCTGTGACAGCACAATGATCTTGAACACTATATTCAAAACAAGGACAGGATGAAAATGGATGAAATGTACTTTAAATATGATGATTCCGCGGAAAAAAAAACAATCAATTGGTTCATGCAAGATGCCAACTACGTCCCCTTCGCAAATATTTTCAGTCCTGCACCAGAAAACCATCGCAGTCCTGGAATCTTTGCAATGTGTACATTTGGTTGCTTCGAACGAACCTGGCAACACCAAACATTGCTTCAATCTTAGCGACCCCGCAACAAGTTGGTCAAGTTGGTTGTTTAAAGATACATCTTCAGCTGCCTGGCATCACCAAGGCCCAAAATGGTGCGCTCTCCGCCTCTGTAGAGCAAGCAGTTCAGCATCCTGTGGCGTCCAAGATCAATCACTTCGTTGGGATCTCCCTGGAGGGTACCTCGTTCCCAAGAGAACAAACACGGTGTCCACAACTAGTGGTGCAACATGGTGCACCCATACAACGGGAAGAACATCTGCAAAAGTACGCAAATGCATTGTGAAACACAAGTTGTGAAGCAAACACTGGGATGAACATGTATCGGTATGATGATGAGAGGCGTTGGAGGCTTGGGGCATGGCACCAAGGGTCAGCGGGTGGAAGCACCTCGACATGGCATCATCCCTTTCCGATGATTTATCACATCAGGAAACCAACAGCTTTGGGGGGACAACATTTAGGGGGGTTCTTAAAACAGGGGTACCCCAAATCATCCCATATAAGCCGTTTCTAGTAATAAATCATTTCGGGGTTCCCTCTTGTAAGAAACCACCATTTTCGGACAAGTGCATGGGAAGTCGTTCCCTTCTGCGGGGCGTTCCTTCTGCCGCATCAACTTCTCGGTGTTTCTCAACATCTCCTGGCGCTGGATATCCAGGGTGCATAGCTGGGCACTCCAACTCTTGGCTCGGCACTGAAGAGGTGAAACTTGGTGCACCAACGATTGGTCTATGTTGGTCTATGAGGTACACCAACCATCACATCACGTCAAGTTCCACACCGATTGATGCAAACAATGATATTGATAGCCTTGAGACTGATTGAAATGATGTGAGATCAGTATCCAAGCTTCAATCTGACTTCATTGCACAATCTCATCTAAGCCAGCGCACATGTGCTGGCTTAGCCAGTTAGATAGACAAACAAACAACTTGTGGCCGGTGTGGCTGCCGGGTATCGTGGCTTGTGCCTTCAATCAGCGACAGCGCGCCTGGGTGTTGGCTTCACTGGGCTCAGGCGCCTTAGCCTGCAGCCGTCATCCCCAAGCAACCTATGGATTCCCTGACTGGTGATTCTCAAACCGGTTACTGGCCATGAAGGATGCTGTGATATGCTTAGTATCATCATTATACTGACTATCGTTGAACATGTTGGCTCAAGCTTCAAGGATTTGTCCAGAAATAGAGATAGAGATCTGTCCATAGATGGCATGCGTGTGTGCAGCATGGATCCCAAATCAAGCAACCACTAAACAACATCAGCAATTCATATTTCGAAATCGGACTATAGTGGATGGCAAATACCTCACTGATGGGCATTACCACAGCCTGGGAAAACGAACTAAGACAAGTACGGTCTGCCGTGAGCTGCAAATCTTTCAAGACATACCCTCACAGCGGTTCTAAGCACAGAAACCTGCAATTGGATGGTCCAGATTTGCTTCTCCCGACATTTGCTCCACACTTTCACAGATTCTGTTTCTGTCTCGTCCAAGCATCCGCTCCCAGGCACCCAAGAACGACCCACAGTGGCTGTGGCTCCCGGATGCCCTCGGTAACGGCCGTCCGTCCCACCGTCCGTCCCACCTCAACAGCTCGGCCTCGAGGACCTGGGAAGACTCGGCAACGGCAGCTGCTTGGCGCAGCACGGATCCGTCTTCAACTCGAGCTTGGCCACACTTGGCAGCTACTGTAGCTGTAGTTATTAGATGATCCGCTCTGCATGTCCCCGACTGTGATGATGGATTAGTACAATGCAGTGAGTTGATCATCGGCTACAATCACAAGTTGATGATCAAGAATCCAATACATCTAATGAATCAACACTGAAACACATAGTTGCTGGCGGTTTTACAAGTCAATCACAGTTGATAGCGCCCAAGTGTCAGACCCTTGTCATCAAGTGCCTGGGCAGCCAGGAAGTCTCAGCATGTATGGTTAACTAAAATGGTATGATGGGAAAGTTTCTCAGTATTTATGTAATGATTGTGACGGTGGCGACAATGATGGTAGTTTATGATTTATGGTCAATTGGTATGATTGGTATGATATGGTATAATGATATCCAATGGTTTTCGCAAGACACCTGTGATTACTGTGTTGTAATCGCAAAACGGTTTATGGTCCATCAACTGAATGGCTACAACAACCTAACCTGCGGATTTGATTGTGGTAGTGGTAGATTGCTGAACATGCTTCTCTTATGATTCATCACAATGCTCGTGATTGTGGTGTACGACCTATACTGGTTGGAGTACTGTTTGATAATCGTTGAGTATGTCTAATTCTGGGTGGCAATGGACTGTACTGATTCTCATCGAATGGTGGTTTAATTGTCATCCCCAGTCAACAAGGTTGGTCCCTCTACCAACACAGTTGTCAGACAACCAACCAGCCAGCCCCCAACCAGCCAAAAGGCACTCATAGCCCGCCAGCAAACGAACGAACAGTGGTATTGCTTCTGCAATTCGAAATGAGTATAGCGACTTGAAAGTCATGCCACAAGTCATGAGAATACGACTATCCCATTCGGTGACTCTTCCGTACCCAACTGGATCGAGAATCCATATGATCATGCTATGCACTATGCACCAACAATATTAAACATTTATACAATTCTATACATACAAAGGTTGTCAGCACAATGGCTCGACTGTCAATAGGGTGGTTGCCTACCTAGCTGGTGGCAGGTTGAGTGCAAGAAGAGTCCCGTACCTGGTTACGAGTCACTGTACAATCTGGTCTTATCCCCATATAACGGGGAGTTGCATACGCCTCTGATTGCAATTGGTACCAAGGTAGTGCCCCTCCTCATTGCAGGGTCCTTCGGATCCATGCGATATATCCCTGCTACAGCGTTGGAATGTTCAGTAAGTGGGAAATTCGGCATGTTCCAAAGCCATGTGGCTTTTCATCCTTAGAGAATGGTTGAATCAACTGTGATCATCAGCCATGGGCTTCCTGCAGATCCGGCAGTTCCACCTGCAAACTTCGCTGGCACTTGCTGTACTGCTCGTATAGAGCTAAGAGGCCCTGCGGAAGCTGTCAACACAAACAGACACACACACGACAGCTTAAATGTTAACAAGTAATAAGTGGCAACATGTGGTCCACAGTGGTCTGCTCATTGAAGTTGATACTGAATAACTGGCTTGTGATGGTCAACTATGACTACGCATTAAAAAAGCAGTGGTTCGGTCCATGATGGCTGGCAAATGTCAATGAGAGAGGATTACAACCATGCAATATCCTGAATAACGACATAAGATTTCACAATCACAAAGCGTTACCACCGAGTCCTATGAATGATCCCTTCAATCGATTATCTCTCAAATAGGCAATGGAAAAGAACTCTATCCGAATCTATTTGGCATGTGGTTGGTGCCCCTAGGGATTCCCAACATGGACGAAATGACAAACCCTGTACAAGGTTTAGTCCCAGCCCACATTACAATAACAAGAAAACAGGCAGCTTGTTTTACATTAGGAACCATTGATCATTTCCCAATTATCAGCAACTCGCTATTTCGCTTATATATTCGAGTAGTGTCGAAACTCCATTGTAACAATTATATACCCTCATTGTGATGATACCCTGGTTGGTTAGTCATTGAATCATTGACCTGGATGGGTACTGCAATCCCATGGTTGGTTGCTGTAATAAATACTTTCATGGATGATAACTACACACTTCAAAGCAAGTAGTACGACCGCCGAATCACTTTCAGGCCTTCTGATCCTTAGCTGTCAAAGGGTATTAGTAGTAGGAAACCGGCAAGTGTGCAGCACACATGCGTAAAATGCTTAAGGGGAAATCTACTAGTGCAAAATCCTAAGCAGCTTGATCGGAGCTGATGATTCTTAATAGTAGTGGGTGGTTTTGTAGTAGTAGATCTTCCACTTCCTATATGTGTCCTACGTACTCACATGAGACGACACATAAAGTGCTGGCGCTGGCATGTGGTGTTTTTTTCAGTCAAGAAGCTCTTCTCAAACTTGCATTTCCGTTGATTTCTAGATGCGAACATGAAGGAGAATTATCTGCTTCCCAACATGGAGGACCCCAACACAAGCGTAAGTAGGACATTTCTTGTGATGCTTTTAGCCCAGCATTAGACCATTTCTTGGGGCCACCTTGTTGAACGCTGATTCACAACCCGGTTCCATGCGCCTGATTATGGGCATCTCTTTGGGCTGCTTGCTCCAACAACACCAAGCCTCACTGGCGCACACCATCCTACGAGACATGGGGCAAAGCATCCCTCCATCTTATCTTAACTTCAGATTCCCTATATTCTTAAGTTAAGCAACCTCCATATGCTGATGCCCTGTATTCTAGAAACATCAGCATTGAGTTTGGGCATCGGATTCAGCACATGCAGCATGTATCAAGAATTGGGCCGCCCGTGTTCATGACGTGACTTCTTCATACAGCTGGGGCTCTATCCTGTTCAGCCACCAGAACAACAAGGCGTGCTACAAATATTCAGCCGTTGCTTCAATGCATATTGAATCATCAATCCAACAACTTTTATGCCATGCAATCGCACAATTATGTTTACAAGGTGACATCTTGAATTTGCCAATGATGGCAAATTGGCATACACCGCATTGATGGCAGTACAGTCCTCCTGGAAACACATACCTGGAACGTTCAAACAAATAATGATCCCACCATTTGAGCCTGCAACTACACCAAAGTGAATCGATGATTAAACTTGCGGGACTGCAAAAGAGAGAGAGAAAGAGAGAAAATTATGAGCTATCTGTATAATTCATGTCCAGTATACTTTTTCCAACAGTGGCAGATCCACATATTCATATAAGGTGGCTATGATGATGGCTGATGTGGTCACCGTGGATGTAGGTTCCCATATGACTCTGACCACTGAGAGAACGACGCCAGGTCTGGTCACAACCTGGCGCAGCAAACTTCGGTGGCTCAGATAGAAATGTGGAGCGGCAGCCAGTAATTGAGCAATAACCAATTGGATGATCAATGATTTTACTGGTGATCTAGTACCTACTTGTCTAGAGTCCAGTGGGAGCCACAAGAATCTATGAGGCAACATTGGATCCATCCTTATCACAACTCTAGTGTGGCAAAGCACCTACAAATCTACAACCATAGCTGTAGGTTTGTTTCGCATCCGGGCAACCCCTCCTTTCCAAGCAGCGCGTTTAAGCACCTCACCTAGCATCATGGTTGGCATCTTCACCTTCCCACCGTTTCAACATGGCACCTAGTCCCAATCATAAAGACTCATCTAACCTACATGGTACAAGTTATGGCTCAAAATAGTAGACAAGTGGTGGTTTCTCTAAATGGGGGGTACCCGTAAAAATGGTTGGTTCATTGCTAGCAATGGTTTATGAATTGGATGTCTTAGGGTACCCCTATGATGAATTGAGAAACACCCAAATGGCTAATCATAAAGATTGGATAAGTCCTTCTAAGTTTAACTGTGGCTCGAAACCAAATCCAAGTTGGTCAAACTTTCCCACAAAAACCGGTCATTGTCTTGTAGTCCCAACTTGGCCTATCACCTTTGAGCCACACCCATCAGTCTGGACCAAAATACAATCTCGCCGTCAACCATTTGCAGCAGAAACCATGTGACCATCATTGAGCAATCTAAACCTACCATCACTACCACAACATTAGATCACCATACTTCCCCATATTCCCCATCGGAAAGCATGATATGGTTACCATGGTATCCACGGTGGTTACCACCATCACGACCATCAATGCACCTACCATCCCCGGGCGACCTCCAATGTCGGGCAGCGACGGTTCCACCTCGCCAGGAATTCAGCGTTTAATGATGGCTAATGATGGGTGAACTTACCATGGTTGAGGCTGGCTAGTGATGCCATAATGGTTAATGATGGCTGATGATGGTTGAGGATTGTTAATGGTGCTTAACAATGCTTGATGATGATTATTCAAGCAACAATTTGTTGCGAACGATATCTGGGTTGATGATTAATCATGCTCAATGTTGAGAAGTAGGGCATACACAAGCAAGATGGGAAGGGATAGCAACCGAGAATGACCAGCAACTACTGGATGGTGCTTTCAACTCCGCTCCAAAAGGAATCGTTGGATTGGTAAATAATGCCAGGAAAACACCAACCACACAGGCACCAAAACCACTTCAGTGAAGCAAACACCAATCACAGTATGGTCTTCAGCACCAACAGCCATCTGTGGACGAAGAACAGACCGTGACCCCAACAATGTTGTACATGATGCTAGATCCATTGTCTGTGTTCAGTGATCCAGCACATTCACGGTGCTCTCTCATTGGCAATACCACTGACCATCTTACGATGTGCAGCCGGATAATGACATTTAGCCCCAACTGTAGCATACAAAAACGGTTCCAAAACAATATCAACCATAGTGACCATCATTGTATTGTCATTATCATTGTCATTGTCATTATTATCATCATCATCATCATCATGATCATGGCCCAACGACGGCCGTCAGATTTGACTGGCAAAATAGGTGGATAGATCCCAGAAACTGTCAGTAGCATTAGTAGTGATACGGCTGTGCAATGTATGTGTGTGATTGTGCAATCATACACGTAGATCATTGTAGATCAATATAGTCACTGTGTAAAATGACTCAAAATCCGTGACGCTTAGAATCAACAAAGCAACATTGTGCTCGCCAAAAATGATTGCTAATCTCCCCAGTCTCAGCAAGATTGTGTTTTTCATGCTTTCTTTGCTTCCAGCAAATTTGACAACACACGTAAGCAATAAATCCTTTCTGAGCAGTACGGAATCGACAACATAGGAACAAACAAGTTGTTTCCAAACATCAAGAGTCAATCATAACTCCTTATTGTGATCCGGTCTTTTTCAAAACCCAATGATCGATAATGATCGATCAACAGCGGTTTGCAGATGATGTCTGACATGATCTATATAACTTATAACTGCTATCCTTTCTTGGTCGATTCACACTCAGCCCCACAACTCACTTCAAAATCAAAAGTTCATAATCAACTAGCCAACCAACCACGCTAGCAACCAGTGCCAAATTGTTGATGGGCACCTCCAAACAAACACTGGGCTTTGCATGACTGTGCCATCTATCATTGCTGGGTTTCAGTTTCTTTGCTATTAACTACTTTCGGGAAAACCCATGAGGTTATCATTGATAACAATAGCCAATGAGTAACAATGAGGATATCAATAATGGCTTGGCAATGAGGTTAATAGCTAAGTACTGTTCTTGACAACTATCATCGACAATCCTAATAGTCTCTTTGCTTGATCAACACTGACAGTTGATGTGGTTGAGGATACCCATCATGAGAATGGACCCATGATTCACATGATCAGCTGTCTCACCGCAACCATCAACTGACCATGATCCATCATCAATTAAGCATCAGTACCCATCATTGACCCTGGTAACCACATCACCTAGCCATCAAGTACCGGTAAATCAAGGAAATCGATGTTAATCAACGATTCTTGTTGGTTATGATCCCCCCCATTATTGATCATTATTGATGGTTATAAGTTATAAGTTATAACCCTATAAAATGAGTGATGATGACCCCATTAATGGCTATCACTGCGGTATCACCCAATAGATCATCCGCACAGCATGGCCATGGATCAACCACCCACACTCGCGGGGCACCTCTCGCGGGCTGGACGCAGCACTGCCAACTGCCGCTTCTGCCGCTGCTTCTGCCTGGATGAGTTGGCGCGGGGGGGGCGGTTCAATGACGCTTAAAGTGTGACGGTTAATGGTGATTGATGGTGAAATGGTTGAATCTATGGTGAGTTATGGTGAGACATTGGTGGTTAATGATGGTTGATGATGGTCAATGATGGTTAGTGATGATCAATGGTGGTGCTTCATGTTTGATGATGGTTTACCTACAAAGTTAATGGTGGAACTTCTATGGCTTATGATAGTTCATGATGGCTAAATGATTGCTAGTACTATGGCTTCTCATGGTGAACGATGATCAATGATGCTCAAGGATATTACGGGTTATTGATGGATGATTGATGGTTGACTGATGGTGAATTGAAATTGATGGTTGATTATGATGTGGTTGATTATTGGATATGCGTGATTAATTTATGGATATTGATGCTCCTGGTTGACATAGGTTATACAACGATATGTCAATCAATGATGGATAGAACGATGGTCAATGATCCTGCGTAGTCATAGCAGTTGGTATATAAGCTCTTACGTGCTGCTTCATACTGATTGATACATTGCATTCTTAATACTGGTGGAAAATGATACGGCTATGCAACGGGTACGTCATCAAATTACTGATGGATGCAGATTATAATGGTGAATCTATGCTTGGTGAATGGTGGCTCGTGATGGTAGATCCATGATGTAACGGTCAGTCATGATGCTTGATGTTATGTGTATACATGTATTAACATTGGCTAATACTGTTAAATAATGAACAGCAAAGGAATGGTAAATGATAGTATGGCCAGTGATGGTTCATGAGCTGGTTGACATTGGTTACATGGTAAACCCTCATCAATGCTCGTGACCAATGGTGGCTAAGAGCATGATCAACCCGGGACCATCTTCCAAGCATCCAATCCATTGGTGTCTCTCAAGAAGAAGCTGTTTGTGCTTCCAGTAGGCATAACACTGGAACAAGTATCGCACATATCACTGGTACTCCACTGAGGCTAGCTAACATCTAGACACCTGGTAAATGAATGTAAGTGGAGGATGAACATCCAATCTAGAGGCTAACCATGTTGTAGAGACTGAGGCTAGCTATCAACATCTAGAGTCCTGGATGAAAACAACTCATGGATCTTACAACCATCTACACATAGGCCAGCAACCGCACCGTCTGAAC
>VSDK01008984.1:129803-144803 GCA_009767595.1 Symbiodinium kawagutii | reverse complement strand
GAGGATGACGATGATGATGATGAGGAGGATGAGGAGGATGATGATGATGAGGATGACGATGATGATGATGACGACGATGATGATGATGATGATGATGATGATGATGAAAGTGATGTTTGCGCCATCACCACTTTTGCATACATCCTTGACAATTGTAAGCCCATTTACTTGGCGGGGTTAAGTCGATGAGTTTGATATTATATATGTCTTAACAATGGTATTAGCATTCCTTGACCACGATGTGTTGCTTGATGTCTGTTGCAAACGCAAGACATTCACTACCATTATCAAAACTGGGGCAGTCTGATCAATGTACTTCTTAGTACGATGAACCACCATGTATTTTGCCACAACCACATTTACTGATGGCAGATCAACTAATAAAATTTATTGCACAATCATTCGTAAATCGAAAACAACAATCCTAGATCTATGCAACTACCAATGCACAACTGGTTCCGTTGTACAGGCTAAACCCAACATTTCAGCCATCAGCCAGGGTCAGCATTGCTTCGATCCTCGAGATCAATGCTAAGAATAAAAATGATATGTTATCAGATTGATTAAACTGGTGGTGGTTTATAAGCATCTCGCACTAAATTCAACCTTAAATACAGTACCAATTCAAGCAATAATCCTGAGATAGTGCAAACTCATGCAGTAATGCAATACTAACTCATACGATTGACTTCTACAGTACTTCATCCAGTTGACTACGACAGTACTTCATCCAGTTGACTACGACAGTACTTAATCAAACCTTGAACCTGCATCAACATCCACCTGCGATCACCTGCCTCATCATCATCGCCACCCGTGTCCTCCATCAAGCGCCATGAGGCAAGCGAACGCGCCGCGAGCGCGTTGGGAGGGGTTTACCTGGGCTGAAGAATGATGGGTTGATGCTTCAGAAAGGTTGATATGGTTCTGGCTATAGTGAAGTTGATATGATCAAGATGGTTCAAGCAAGTTGATCATACGTGATCATACAATATTGGTGATATCATGGTGGTCAATGATGGTTCCTAGCAATGGGGGTTTTGAACCACGGTGAATGATGGCTGACAATGACCAATGACCGTTGATGCTCGTTCATAGTAAAAAAATGAACAGGAACCAGCGTAAACAAATATGGTTGTGGGTCAAATCCCTCTACCCCTGGTTCCACCATCATGAACCATTACTTTCCCTATTATTGCTGGTGAATCCTCCATTGGTTGGTTGATGAAAATTGACCCATACCCATATTAGTCAAATCATGTCAACATGGGTTTTTCATCCCAGCGAAGGTTCGGCACATGGAAGAATTCAAGAAACCACTTAGCAAACAAGTGTGCAGCGAGGAGGCCTTGTGAACTTTTTGTGGGACCCAAAATGCGAGCGGTCGTTTTTGTTGGCCCCAAACCCAAAAAATGTTGTGAAACACGTCAATATGACCCTCAAGGCTCTCAAATCGCACGTGCCATGGAGGTAAGTTTTGACTTTTCCTTATTGTTGATGTGATGGCTGCTACGCTGCTATCTACCTAATTTAGTCAACCCCTTGGGCCCTTGATTGCGATCATATTGGATGCTGCAGGTATCGCATCAAATCTTCAAGAGCGCCTTGGCGCTTGAGCCAACGTGACTCGCTGGGCTATTGGCATATTTTTGGCCAGTTTTTACCCTCAAACAAACGGAGGGCAATGCAACACCGCCGACCCCGAAAGGACAACTTTGGTTGGCTCAGTGAAATGCCAATCAAATCCTTGTTTACTGTTTTGGCTTCGATTGTATCTACTGAAACCGCTTCCGCGATCATCCAACTGCTTCTAAGCAATCACTTCACCCTCTTATCGTTTGGAGTTAACGAGCAAAATGCACAGTTGCAAGAGATTACCCAAACATACCCGCACCATATCAGTACAGATCAAACACATTTTGGAGAACCATATTTGGCTCCTCGACTGGATTTCAAAGTTCAGCTTTCAAGTGGCATTTGCCATAGAAATGACGTGGCCGAAAACACTCTGTCAGTAAGCCAAACCATCTCCAATTTGTACTGTGGGTATGGGCAGCACCTTCAAGCAGGTGGGCTTACATCTCCCATCTGCACGGGGCCATCTTTGGGCAGTGGTAATGAGATGGTATCTCTGATGGGCGTCCCCAGGCATCCCGAGAATGATCATCTGGGATCATATGGGTGTTTCTCAAAATAGGGGTCCCCTAAATCAACCAATATTGGGCACTGGTACTATGAACCAACTACACCCATGGGTTTCTCCCTCTGCAAAAGAAGCCGGGGGATCAAACAGCATTGCGCCAGATCGGAGGAAGCGTTGAAGCTTTGTCATCTGCTTGAAACAGAAAAGTGATGTGGAAGCGGGCGGCAGTGAATGATTTTCTGATCAACACACGCTATGCTTTCAACTCTGCCGCGTTCATCCTGTCATTGTATGGTTGCCCCACATGAAGAAATGGCCAATAGTTAAAGGCCCCCCGGGGCCCGCCTGCTCGACAACGGCAAGGCACATGTCAGCTAACAAAATCCTGCCCAAAATTTCTGACAAGCATTGCTGCTGGAAAGGCTAGAACATGCTAGAACCACGCGGAAATGCATGATCCCATTGCATTGGTCTCAACAAGACCTGCTTGAATTTATATCTCGCGGCCGCCAAACTTCTCAGAAGAAATTACTTTGCTTGGGCCTCGATTGAACCAACTTTGGCATCAAATATTGTTCGGGCCGCTTTGTTTCTGACAAAGCATGGCAGCCGAGCGGCAAGCGCATGACGACAAACAAAACGGCGCAGTAAAGGTGCGTGGGAAGGCGCAATGAAAAGACCCCAGCAAAGACTTCAGCGGTAGCTGCAACCATAACAACACTTGACGCCTCTAGGATCGCTTTTCGCAATGGCAGGGCTCTGTAAGGTGTTTGATCGTGACTTTGTGTGGCAGGCGTGGCACTTTGATCATGTTGATGTTGTTGGCAGTTTGCAAAAATGGAGGTCTCACACGAAATGCGTTTGTGATCATTAGATCAGTCGCGAAACCATATTTTTTCGTGAAAAACGCGTGGCACTTGATCGTGAAAGTAGCCTCGTGGAGCGCGAGACGGTCTCGGTTCGGTTCGGTTTGCTTCGGATTTGGTTCGGGCTTGTTTCCTATGACTGTCGCCAAAAATGAACATGTTGAAGTTGGCATGTTGATTCTGTGTGGCAGGCGTGGTATTTGGTGCATCTGGACTTGCTTTGGGATCGCTTGTGCTGCTGACTGCTCCGCGCCCCATCCTATATAGGCACAAAAGCCTTCCTATAAGCTGTTATAAGTTATAAGCTTGGAAACTGCCGCCCCCGCCTCGTGCGCGTACTACTTGTAGACAATGAACAATAGCAATGACTTGGAGGCACCGCCATTTTATGGATGCATCGTGATGCATGTATTGATTTGGTAGTGTCACACTCAACTTCTGGGATCATGATGTCAAAACTGATCCAAAAAAATGAAAAGCATAGTCATATTGATGACAAGGCGGGTAAAACATGTTCAGACATCAATAACAATCTGAATAACTGATGATGATAATGGTGACCAGTTCATAAATTAACAATCATTATCGTAATGGATAATCATTGATGACAAGGAATACTGTTCAATCAACAAAAAAATCGTGATGCTTGGTATAACCAAGATCGAAGCAAACCAAAAGCCACCACCATCCACCAGCTTGACAGGCTTTTTATGGCGCTCTGTTTTTCCACAGCATGATTTTCCTTGCCACCGAGTAGGTCTTCTTGGATCTCAAACAGATCCGTTCGATGCGTTGGTTGAGTTTGTAGTGGAGTTCGTGGTGGACTTCATGGTGGACTCGGTGGTCTTGGAAACCTTCGTCGTGAAGTTCGAGGTCGTGTTCGTGGAAGAGCTCTGGGTAGAGTTCACTGAGGAGTTGGTCAAAGACTCTGCGGAGGAATTTGCCACAGAATGCGAGGACGAGTTTGTGGTACTTGTCGAGTTGGTCTGAACCTCAAAGCTGCTGCGCCATTCAAGGATTGATTCCACCTGGGAGTCAATCACCTACGGTGGAAACCTCCTGGAAGAAATGGTGGTATCAGGATCATCCTGTTTCAACAGCCAAATTCGTTCTTCACAACCGACAAACAAACGTCAAACACGACACTCTGCTTCGTCCCGTACGAGGAATTCACAACGAACGGGGGTTGCGAAGTAGTGCACCTCTACATGTCATGATTGTGGATGTCTTCACTGATCTTTCTATTTTCACAAAAATCAGAGGAAGCCTGCAGATTCTACACCATCTACAGGGACAGTTTCAGCCCTAAACGCCAATCACCGACCATGGCCATGGAGGCAGCATGATACAGCCGTGACGAAGTTTCACTGGGCCACACATCGGCACATGCCAACGCACAATTTGTGAGACGATGACATGCAATTATGACTTCATACTTTACAACATAATACCTACAAACTGACCTAGGATGCCTCCTGCATTGTCCAATCATATGGTGCACAATTAATGCTAGGCAGCCCAATGCGGACTCAACGAGAAAGCGAATGCTGTCTCCGGAAGAAACAAGGTATCAACGCACAAGGCACACATCACAAGGGCCCAGAATTTCAACCATGGTCCGGTAGCAGAGCATTTTTCGTTCATTCTCAGCCTATCTCAGCATCGACCCAGGTGCCACTCCTTAGTCGACCTTGTTTGCAATCCGCCAGCCGACTCAGTGTGACCATCATTGACCGTCCTGATACATGATTCGACCAACATCATTAACGATTGTCCTGAAAAATAATGGTCACTGCGGTGGGTCATTCGCTTGCGGCGTGGGATCCCCACCATCCAATGATCTTTGTGCTCCCAACCTGGTAGCGTCATAATACCCAGGTCTACAGCACCATATAGGAGCTGTCACCAGTCTGGATCAACCAGCAATAACCACTGCGAACCATCTGTGAAGCATCGATTTAACCATCATCATTCACGACCATAGACTATCTTTGAATCGATCATCAACCCTGACTGGACCATAGTCTATCATACTTAAGTGAACATAACTTAAGTGAACTAAGCATCACCATTTGGCGAAGACCCTGCACGCATCCCCAGTGACCGAGCAGCCAATGTGGGGAGGCGACATACAACCACTGCCATGGCATCGAACAAGGCATCTTCGTAAGCGCAGTCATCCACCTGAGAAACAAGACTGGCTGTCTCCTAAGAAGAAAAATATGTCAACGCATAGAGGTATGGTTTGTCACTGATAGCTTATAATATTATATGACTAGTACTAAGGGTGATTTACCTACCTATAGGTTCAGAAAACCTATGCAATGTCTTTAACTAATAGGCTAATAATACTATAGGTCGATGATGGAACCTAACATGATTCCAGTGGATGCTGATTGATAGAAACAGGACAACATGCACATAGAAGATGTGCGTGGTATATCTTTCAGTGATCATCATCTTTCAGCATAGAATAACCAAGTATATTTGCGGACCTTGAAACAACATGATTTGGAGTCTTGGATGCATCGACTTCGAGCGAGGGTTGCCACAAATCGAGCAAGCAGTGGCCATGAACGGATGTGGCAAAACCATTTGCGATTTCTTCGTAATTGACCATGAAACCCAGCAAAAATGAATTTGAATGATACATCCATAGTACATAGGCTCGTCTCGCTGGTGTTTTTACCTGATATTGTTGCTGATTGTACCTGGGCAATGTAAGCAGGTCGGACAACCACATAGAATGAACAAACCGCTGTCATGTGGTAGTTTCTCAAAATAGGGGACCCCCCAAATCATCCAATAGTAGTCATTTATAGCAATAAACCAACCATTTTTGGGGTACCCCTATTTTGAGAAACCACCATGTTGATCATGCAGCGACTCTGCGAACCACTGATAAGCCGTCTCATTGGTGCTGGCAACGACAACTGAAGCCAACAACACCACCACCACCAACAACAACAACAAACACCAACGATTAAACATCAAGACACATCATTTGGCTTCAAGTCCTTGAGTTGTTTATCATTATTTGGTCTACATCAGCCATAGCCATTCACCAACCATTAGTGGTGGTGTGGTTATGGTGGCTATGGTGGTTATGGTTATGGTAACCAACCATTAACCACCATGATAGTTAAAACCAACCATCAACGACCTCCAGGGTGTTCTGGAGCACCTCCGGTGCGGCGCCCCACCTGGTACGAGATCTTGCCGTCAATGATCAGCTGTCCTACCTCCGAGATGTGACAAAGATATGAGCCGTGCAGAGCCATGCTGGGCCATGCTGAGCCATGATTCATGATCAGAAAAGGTCATCAACACCAACAAATAATGTTTGATAATGGTCAATGAATGGTCAATGAACGATCAATTCAGCTCAAACATGCTTGCTAAATCGTACTAAGCATGGTGAATATTGCTCAATGGTGCCCTCTGGTAAACTAACCTGGAAATGGAAAATATCACCCTTCTTTTTTGGAACCACTTGGAAATGAGCTATGAATTGTGGATTAGCCATTGCTATATGCTCAAGGAAAAGTGATTCAATCTGCACCAGAGCGAAGCTGCCCTAGTTCAGCAGCGACAAGCAACCGATGCGATTGGAGATATGGCTGTGTACTAGTCTGGGTTTGCCATTATGGCAGGGCCTTCGTAACCACCTCCACAGTGACGCTGTGCATCTATATATATATATATAGATATTATTTTACATCATATATATGTTGTTTTTTTTTTTTTCTTTTTTCTTTTTCGGTTTCTAAAAGGTAGGTCTTGGTGGGGGGGTGAGCATATATATATATATACATAATTACATATAATGTGTTTGTAATTGCACGCATACGTTTGCATATATAAATAGATGTTTTGTTAAAACAAAAGTAATTTACTTGTATTTACAGTACGTATTTGCAATGATTTGCACAGTGCATACACATAGCAACCAAATAGAAAGCAAATAAATATAGATAGAGTATATACCATACCGTACCACGCCATACCATCACCATTGCCATTACCATACCATTCCCACCCCACTCTGTACCGACTAGTATATGAAATTTGTGTATACTACGGTATTGTCTGATGCATCTGACAAATCTTTACAATGTTAAGGCGGTGATTAATTACATACATTGGTGTTTCTCATAATTGGGAATCCAACAAATTGTTGGTCTATTACTATTCATGACTAAGATTGGAAGATTTAGGGCCCCATTTCAAGAAACCACCCTTTCCATGGATTTAACCCCTGTATTCCAGCTAATCATTAGTTATCGTTGATTATCATCCCTATCATCGATGATTGTTCTTGACCCATAGCCATATATGCATATTAACTAATCACATCATATTATACTAAAGACAGGGCACAAAGATACGCCAGCAGCAATTTATTGCGGTCAAGAGGCAGGATACGCCAGCAGCTCTGCTGTGACATTTCGGTTCTGCAGCACTGTGACGACCTGAGCAGCGGCCGATCGTGGGTCCATGCGGATGCTTGACGTCGAAGCGGGTCCATAGCCGTCGGTCCGTGGGTCCATACCCGGTACCCCTGTCCATTCGCATCCTACAAGTGACCAGAATAGTCTTACGGTTGGATGGTCATTTCCAAGTTCGTGAAATACTCAACTGACTCCTTCAACTTTCAATGTCAGCAAGTCTGCCAGGATGGTGAGCCTAAGTCCAAGATTCTGCAATGAAAGACTTGTGAACAGCCCACTCAACATCATCGTGTCATGAGGACTTCTCTGACTGACCATGCGCAGCAATGACAGCAAAGCTTCCATCGAGTGAACCCATGACTAACTATTAGATTACCAAGTACCCGTTTAGACTGATCAGTATAAACAATTAATCATCACCAAGTACCCGTTTAGACAGGACTTCAGGGCCCACCGTTGAACCATGGCCACCGTGCTCTCCAGGCTTCGGACTCGATCTGCTGCCGGCACGCTTTGACCTGTGCTATACCTCGGTCTACCATGGCGGTGTTTCCAAGGCCATATGGGGACCCCCGCAGTTTATCATTCTTTATATCAAGCGTTTGTAGTAATAAACTCACCATCCATTTTCGGGGTTCCCTATGTTGAGAAATCACATCATAGTAATGTACACTTGTACAAACTTATAACATATATATATATATATACATATATATAAAAATACATACACTTTATACACATTAAATGTCTGTATCTCTGTCACGTGTTGTTCAATTCTAGTAACCATGCAGAGAAGCATGGGCTCGAGAAATGATTGCTGGCAATGTGAGAACTTCATCAATTTCGGAACTCCAAGAACCAGTGTGATGTATTTGTATATCATCATAGCAATGTGCATATGCAACTCTCAATACATGGACAAAATGATAATATATCGAATGTGATGAAGGTAACCTGGATGTGAATACGGTTGAATATCTATGTATTTCAGGAATTACCTTCATCCATAGCCACACCTGTGCAAATGATGGTTTGCATGTTCACAGACAAGCAATCAAGACACGAGCTCAGCTAATTTGGCAGGCTTTGACATCAAGTGGGTACCATGGCGGCACCCGAAACTCAGGAGTTTCCTTGGAACCTACACATTCCAAAATGGATAGTGCACAGGTACACAGCCAGTTCACCGTGATTGCACTGTCAGTCAACGATGAACTCCATCGTGGGCAATCTGTGTTGGTTGAGCGTTTTCTCGAATTCTGGTAGGTAAACAAAGAATAGTTGCCCTATGTACAAACAAATCGACGTATTGTTGGTGTTTAGGTTGGGGGAAACACAAGTTTCGGATGAAGCTGTGCTCTTGGTTGCTGATTACATTCCCTGTGTGTTTGCTATCTTCAAGATACAATTGCTCGTATATCCACTTGTTCTTGAGGATGCTGATTATCAAGTACCAAATCATGACTTCTAGTTCGGTAGTTCTTGCTGCTCTGAACGATCTTTGCCTATATCGATCCTTTGACCATCATTGACCCCCATTAAGCGTGAATTAACCATGAGTTCTAACCACTTATGAACCACTCAGTGACTAACCATCATGAACCAATATCAACCATTATTATTCTCCATTCTAAGAATTAATCATTCCGCCATGAACCATCATTAACCATCATTAAACCAATGGCAGTTACTATCATGTTACCATACCGTCAACCGAACTGCTTCACCCGGATCCCCCAGGATCTCATCCGCGTGACTCTTCGGTGCACGGGTTCCTGGCTTCGAAAAAATCGCGGCACCATCAGCTGCCCAAGCATCAGCCACAAGCTCAACAAAGGCTTCACGAAGGGATGTTAAAGCTACATAAAGCTACCAGTTCTTCGTTTCTGAGTTTTTTTTACATGTGTTGTTACCAGTTCCCATGATGTAGTTCACTTTGCAGCTATTCGTCAACCACCTGTAGCTAACAGCTGTTTTTTTACAACAAATCATTGACAAATTTGTTAATTAAGCTAGTTGGTCAACAATCAAGAAATTATTGCCAATTGGGAATCAATGATTAACAACAGTTTTTCAACGCTCTAGAATTATTAACATCAAGATCATCAAGTAAGAATCAAGATTGGTCACAGTTAACAACAGGTGTTTACTAACAGTTGAAGGATATCCAATGACAATCAAGAGTCCATGCACAATTTTATGTTTTCTCCCTCTTGAACAGTTCAAATACTTTGACACCCGGTTTTTCCACATTAATGAAGCGACTCCAAAGAATGCCACGTTCGGCTGACATCGATCCATATGTGGCAGTGTTCGCTTTGTATAAGGATTTCACTTAGCGGGACAACATCCATAAAGTCCGCAAGAACAATTGACTTCAGGGACTAAGAAACAACAAAACAATTCAGAACCTGTATTACTTTGATTATTGCAAATCCTGCTGGCCTTGTACACTCGCTGCAAAATGCAACACAACTCCGGAAAAAAAGAATGGTCTTCTCCGCTTGGCAGAGTGGGACAGGGAAAGGGGGCTGCCACGGGGGTCCGGGCTGCCACGGCGGCGCCTGCCAGGCTTCAAGTTGGTGCTGACGTTGCCCAGGCCCGACACTGAAATGAACCTAACAAGGCGGCAGTGCACAGTGAAGAGGCGGCTTCCGGTAGTTGGAGCTGTGACAGTTGTTGGGTTATAGAGATCTTTTGGTGCTTCTCAAGTCATAGGGGTACCCTCAAATCATCCAATGATCATAATATCTGAGAACAAACCAGCAATTGTTGGGATTTCCAGATTTAAGTAGCAAAAAGGGTCATGGCTCATGACAGTTGTGAGTCCTGCATTAAAGTGAGGTCTTCTTCTTGGCGTTCTGAAAGCATTCCAACCTGTTCGTGTAATTTCAACGGTGACAGCATGCACATATCATATACCCTTCTTCATCATCAATATCCATTCCTAACCACCGCTAGTCACAGCAGCAGCGTGGTGTAAAGATGCAAAAAGTTTCTGTGAGTACGTCAAAGCTGACCCTTAGCATAGCCGTTGGTCGGCGCTCATCCGCAAAGACCCAAAACCACCGCTAGTCACCATCATTAAAAGTTCATATTCATATCCTGAAATATCTGAAATCTTTATGTCAAAAGGATGGCATTATCGCTTACAATGCTGTGTCAACTAGTTCAACATATATGACTCACCTGTCGGTTTAGGTCAGGTTCCTGACACAAGCAGAACAAAGGCATCATCCAGTTTACTGCAACCGAGATCGGGCTGGCAAGATTGTCCAAAACTGCAGGACCCCACAAGATTCATATTGAGAAGCCTTCGGTCTCTCGGATCACCTGCACGCGAACAAAAATCACATAGACAGTAGCAAAACAATTACAGTTGTCCCCTGTGCAATGTAAGATCTCTGGTTCAAGTGGAGTCGTTTCTTCTGCAGCATGGTATCCACAATTTCAAGTCAAATGCTTGATCTGTTGGCACATGGGTCCCCCAAGGCTTGTTACATGGGAACTTTGGACAGGGAACCATCACCAATTGAAATCCTGATCAAGAACTAATCAGCCTTTGACGGCACGCACATTCCCATGAATAAAACAAAACAAGTCCGTATGATACAAACATCAGCCAAGCACGGAAGGAGTCCACTACGACAAGCGCATCCATTTTATGTATACAGATGGATCCCTACAGCTGTTGTTTACACTCTACTGTCACTGGTGGCTCTTCATGCTTACTAACTACTTCCCATCATCAACCAACTACCTATATATCTATAAATCCCTATGGTCTATGCTTGTTGTAACTACTTACATCTACCATCAACCACCCACCACACCCGCTGAAATCCGAGGAACTCAATTCGTTCCACGTCGTTTCCCACGGATTCGTCATAGTCTGTCTGCACCTGAGCTGTAAAAGGGATCGCAAATACGGCGGGTGCACATATGGCTGGATAATGAACTTGCATTGATGGTTGTAGAACCTAAATATGTATATGCAAGTAACCAATCATCAATAGTAACCTTAAATATTGAATATTATTGTTAATATAATTATATGTTCAAGTATGTCAATGATATTCAAATGTTTCTATACATATACATCACTGGTATGTATGATATATCTGTTAAGTGATAGGTATGACAATTATAACAATGTTCATTTGGTAATAACATTGGTAACTAATGGGTTAACACTGGACACTGGAGATATCAGCAATTATAAATAAGGGGCTACAACGGGATACATTGAGGTTTAGTCAGTTAACATCAGTCAACCGGTAGGGACATATTTTGTGGGATACAACTTTCTGCCCGCTTAGATCACGCGTAATATATTTGACATGTCTCTCTTTCTATCTTGAATGCTGTTGAGTGTTGATAGCACGCAATGTGATGGCGGAAAAACGTCAACCATCAACCCTGATGTACAATCTACAGTCATGTTTGTTTTTCAGAATCAAACTGATTACGCAACCCCGGCTGCGTCCTAGCTGTCTGCAAATGTGGGCGATGATGTAGAACATATCAAACTGCCGAATTGACAATGGGTAAAATCTCCAGAGCTGGTGGCTCTAATCATGGACAACTGGCTTTGCAGCAATGCTTCCCAAATAGAGCTGTTGGTCAAAGCCATCGATTGTCTCGTCGACTATGGATCTGTGCCGCTTTATATAGTGTCAATCTGTGAAGTGCCAGTTGGGCTTACTCCAGTTGAAGCCCATGAAATGCCAGGATAAGAATCCATGAGAATCCCCTCACTGAATTCACCACTTGAGTCGCGACCAGCGACTGTCCCAGGTGTCAACCCTTGGGCACCGTCTGAACCAAGTGCCCGGCCACGGAGAAGTTCATGAAACATTGCCTAAGGGTGACGACTAAACCTGTGACCCGCACCCCAAGCTGTGCTGCAGAATCACCGGAGGAAATCGCCAGTCCCAAAACGCGATTGGAAAGAAGTCAAAACTTAGATCAGAGCGTTCTCGGTGTTCATTGATAAAAATATTGTGTATGTATGTATGTATGTATGTATGTATGTATGTATGTATGTATGTATGTATGTATGTATGTATGTATGTATGTATGTATGTATGTATGCATGTATGTATGTATGTATGTATGTATGTATGCATGTATGTAGGGAATGGTAGGTATCTATGTCATATATATATATATATATTCATTTATTCATATAATATAGCATGTGTGCATAATGTATAAGTGCATGCATGCATGTCATGTAGCCTTGATTGTGCAAATAGCACCAAAACAATTGAAGAAATCATACAGCGACGCTGCCGGACTTGACTTCTTTATTTTGCGTGAAAAGTCAGATGTTGTCATTGCAAATCAGCTGGTTGAAGAACCAGCTGAAAGTATGCGCATCCACTGCTATCAAAGCAACTGCAAATCAGCTATTCAAATTAAAATGTGATTACACAACAATAGAATTGCACGCGTGTATATACATGTGTGTGTGTGTGCGTGCATATCTTGAAAACCTGATACGAATATGAATGACTGGAATTACACTACATACATACAGACTTACATACAGGTATACACAAACCTACTGTACATGCAAGCGACCAAACACAAATACCTACTCGCACCTGCAAATACATGATACCCACACACACACATCTTTTTTTTTCGCACCCAACCTCCCCGTATCATAATTACATTTTGAAAAGAGAATTATTGACCATTGGGTTCACTATCAACAAAGTACTACTACGAATAATAATTTGGTGTGGTTCTCTCTCATCATGTGAGGCAGCGTCAAAACTATTTGATCAAGGTGTATTAACAGATTCTTTGGAACGTCCCCTATCGTTTTTCTATTTTTGGAGTACTCCTTTGGGGTATCGCTTTTAGGCAGTCCCCTATCGTTTCTCAAGTAAAATCGACAAAACACATCTCCATGTAACGCTCAAGCTAAACACAATTTACTATAATTTTGTCGCCGGTTCATGTATCAAAACAGATTCCGAACAAAAATCGAACATACTACACAAAATATATTCGTTGTTGATTCGCATACCATCATGGCGCTCGTAGGCAAATCATCAAAAGTATAGTGACACTGCAAACAATCATACACCAACAAAACCTTTCCCAGATCATACCGGCATTGTTGGCAAAATGACTACATGACAACCATAGAGGGTGAATTCCTACACAAGCAGCATCCTAAAGCCAAAAACTGGCACAGGATTTTGACCCAAAGCCAGCCCAGAATCCGGACCATCATCCCATGTACCAGCCCACAATGGGCCTTCAAATAATGAAGCAATCGTCTCATGATCGTTGTCACTGTTGCCACGTATACCAGGAAAACTCTCGCTACCATGGCCAGTCTTGGATACCCAAACGATTCATTCTTGGCTGGAGCTATATATCCAGTTCCTCAGTTCCTATCCTTTAAAAGTTGATGCTTCTTCATAATTATCTACAGGTCTTTGCCTAACACGGGTCAAATATCTCACCATCAAATTGGCAAATGATTGGACTTAATCGTCTACCCCACTAGTCACTAGGCCCTGCTACCAAGAATGATCCCACACCTCCTGGGCTGTCCTACGCACCGGCATGAAGAATCACAGGGTCCACCTCCAGGATACCCCGCGCTGCACCTGCAGCCGAAAGTCATATCGTATGGCCGGGTTTCCGGCAGTCTCATGCGACATACACCTCCATAATCATATGCACATGATCATAATCATAGGATTTGATAGCTACATTATAATAATATGAATATTCTGAATCTAGTAAATCAATGTAAATCATGCATACATACATACATACATACATACCTACCTACATACCATACAATACCACACCACACCACACCACAACATACCATACCATACCATACCATACCATACCGTACCATACCGTACCATACCATACCATACCGTACCATACCGTACCATAGCATACGCTACCCTACCGTACCGTACCGTGCCGTACCGTACCGTACCGTACCATACCATACCATATATACGTTACATACATTACATAAGTTACATACATTACATTGCATACATCGCATACATCGCAAACATTGCATACATTGCATATGTTGCATACACTGCATAAATTGCATATATTGCATACATTGCATACACTGCATACATTGCAGATATTGCATACATTGCATACACTGCATACATTGCATATATTTCATACATTGCATACACTGCAAACATTGCATATATTGCATACATTGCATACACTGCATACATTGCAAGTACGTTGCACATTCATTGCAGATCCATTGCAGATACATTGCATACATTGCACATTCATTGCATACATTACAAGCATTACAGATATTACAAACATTACATACATTACCAAACATTACAAACATTACATACATACACGCACTTGGAATCATATATTCACATATATACTTGCCATCAAATATACACACATCTACGTATATATTCTACCCAAATATTTGAATGAAAAAGCACTATATATAGAAATATATACATTATTGTTCTACACAATGTTTCTACAGATTCCCGTTGCCAGC
>VSDK01008984.1:104803-127303 GCA_009767595.1 Symbiodinium kawagutii | reverse complement strand
AGGAACTGGCGCGGTGCTCTGAAGAAGAATCTGTGAATTTACCATGTGCAATGCATAAATCAAGGTTATCGCAAATAGACAATCCAACTGGTGAGATGCTGGCCATCCAATATAATGGCAACACTTAAACAAGGGTTGGACCACCCGAACAACAGGTGGTGCTGAACGCTGCAGCCAAGTTCTAAGCCTTGGCCACCAGCCCAAAACCATTGTCAAGTCGCAAACCCTTAAGCGTAAAACCCAAGGAAACCCTAAGACCTAATCAAGCACAAAACCCTAAACCATCCTAAACCCATCTGAACCCTACAACATTAAGGCACGCTTGGTATGGCTATCGTCTTTCGGCAGTTTGTCAAATAATGCTGAGCCAAGGCAATAGCCTTGAAGACGGCACAATTTAATGCTAAAGTCTGTGCAACAACCCGTCAAGGGCTACAAGGCACTGCCCACTTGACGGAAAAAAGACAAGAAGCCGTACTGCCTAGTTTTGGTTCAGCAAGGAGCAAACTTTGGTGGCTCTAGTTCTTCTAAGTGGTGATATCAGCCTGTATCCAGGTATCTCAAAATTCCTTTGAATTCATAAACATAGTTGCTTGAGATCTGACAGTTGCACCACCAATGATGGGGAAAGCACCGGACTCTAGCAAGGAAGCAAGAAAGCAAGCAAGCAAGCAAGCAAGCAAGCAAGCGCCAAGCCACACATTTGGATGGGTTGTTGATTGGTTGAGAAGGAAGTCTTGCGTTTCTGATGTCTACATGGCTTCCACCAGGGGTACAGCACTCAGTTGCCTTGTGAATGGCCGTTTAAATTGGCTTCTCCATATACTTTGGCGCTCGCTACCAAATTGTTGAGAGAAAACAAACTTAATGTTCACAAGTAAACCCCCTCCAACCCTGGTGAACACTGCAAACCTGACCAGAATAGTTTCGATGTTAACGTTGTTGTCAATCTATCTGATGTGGACTTGTATCCATAGAGGCAATGGTAAGCTAATTGCCTTGCAGTGTCAGTCATGGTCACCACGGACTCTAACAATTGACTGACAGCTCTTCCCCAGAGTTGTGATCATCTCCAATCAACCAGCCACTAGAACTAATAATCAGCTTATCCACCTGGGTTTTGGGTTCAGCGATTGGGGGAGACCGGGACAAAACCGACTGGGTTTTGATGACTGCGCACTGCGCAGTCAAAGTTAATGACTTTATTGTGTGCCTTGACGGGCGAGTAAAGGCCGGCAGTTGCGCACAAATGAAGAGGGTAAATCCAACATGAACCCACAGCAACCATTGCATTGTCTAACGGCCCAATCTCTTTTGAGACAAAAGTTCAAGTTTGATGTCAAGTTTGTGAGCAGGAGATACGGGTCCAGCGGGGGTAATTACTTACGGCACATAAGATTGCCAAGGGCCACGGATGAAAATTCTTCAACCCGCATGCACACCTCAAAGATTTGAATGTGATCACCTGCTCACTAGGACTATGACCCACAGACAGAAACCGACAAAGGAGCAACCACGGCTGAGATTGTCGATACATGATGGTTCTACACAACCATCGTCTTTGAGGATAAGTATCACACTGGTTGGTGGCCTCAACCCCTAAGAAACATACCAACCATCACACATACAGTTAGAAAAACATGTCAATCAAACCACCAACCAACACACCATTTGTACCGAAAATTGGGCAGCCGGTGCTCGCCTATCTTGCATTATTCTCTGGATGTCCGTGGAATTCCTCGGCTCTTGGCTTGACCAGCCGTCCGCATCAGGTTGTTCAATCCCGTTGACGACAATACATCTATTGATGCTAGGCTATGGATACAGCTCATAGTAATATACCTGACATGGTATAACCCCCAATTCTGTAAAGTATGAAGGTTGTTCACATGAAAATCACCAAGCACAGCAATGAATCAATTGGGATCAGTATGATATGACCCCCAAGTGAACACTGGACCAAAAAAAAGCGCAAGACCAAGAACAGCAGCAACAGCAGCAGCAACAGTAGCAGCAACCAGAAGAAGCATCGCATTGTGTCGACCGAATGTCATTGTTTTGGTACCAGCTAATTCGTTGGACGAGTTCGTCCACCCCAAAGATGCAAGTTGTGAAGCCAATTGACCAAGGAAGTCGTGTTAATAGTGACATTGCATGATGACAAATTGATGGGTCCACATTTTGTTTTGTTTTCATGGAATTTCTCTGTGACAATTCCTTCCCCACCGGTCTTTCCAAGTCAGAAGGGTATGCGTTGACGCGTTCCCTCAAAGAGAGTCTGGAATTGATGGCGCTGGAACAAGATACGTTGTTGGCCGTGTATTCTTCTCCACCAGTGTGATGCATGGAAAGCCATGTGAATTGCGAGTGGGTGTGCGGTAGGAACCTACCATACATACATACATGTATAAACAACAACAACAACAACAACAACAACAACAACAACAACAACAGCAACAACAGCAACAACAGCAGCAACAACAATACAACAACAACAACAACAACAACAACAACAACAACAACAACAACAACAACAACAACAACAACAACAACAACAACACAAACAACACAAACAAACTCAACAGCATCTGATCTCAGCAGTGTCTAGTCACCAGAATATTCCTGTGCTGGATGCCAGCTAGACTATGGTGTTCTCAAATATATCCAAATCATGTGAATTTGCATGCATACATGTATGTATATCTTTTCAGGACACAAATCAACGCAGCATGTCTCCAAGAATTTGACAGTCAGGAATTTATTGTGGAGTGGTTCTGCTGCTAGGCATACCTCTTATCACTTGCCGGAAGGGCTTCGGCAACTGCTCCACCAAAAAATAGGCACAATTTGAATGTGCCTTGTAGAGGAAATGCCACCATATAATCATATACCCCCATCATCCCCCGTCCATCCACAAAGTTGGGTATGAAAACCTGCTATGGGGTAAAACCTGGTCATGGCTCACAGTGCTTGTGTTTCATATCACCAAAGAAAGCTAACAAATCCAAGGCAACCGGCTTCATCTGAAGTTGCAAAAAGCCTTGGTCACACCGAAAACCCAACAATCGCCAAGTTTCAGACCATAGCCCCAGATGTTGCTTGCGGACTCCGCGTTCTGGCCATAGCCCAGCCCAGCCGAGGGCGGCCCGTTGCCCCGGCGGCCGTAGTACCCAGTGCCATAGTAGGGACCTCTGCCAGGACCACCAGGGCCACCAGGACCACCAGCGCCGCCAGGACCGCCAGGACCGCCAGGACCCCCGGAGCCGAGGTATCCATCGTCAAACTCCCAGGAACCCACCCGGGCACCCTCAACCGCTCCGCCATACTGGGCCTTGGAAGCAAGGCGTTGGTGAAAGCTGTGGGATGTATAGAAGATTATACAAAGTGGGTGGGTTAATTAGTTGCATAGGAAAATACAATACACTTAGGTTCTGATGTCAACATAGGTATATTTCATGCAATTGACATGTATCTGTACGTGTATGCATATGTGTTTATGTCTCTATGTTTGTAAATAAACATACAAATGTGTATATATGACTATACATATGTAAGTGTATATAGAAATATAGATATGTTCAAACAATATTAATGCAAACAGAACAAGACATATGCTGCAAATGCTACAAGTGTATACTTGTGTGCATATGCCTGCAAAAGCCGGTAAACACCGGTGAGTTGGACGCCCGAGGCTGCTCAACTGCTCAACTCATCTTTGAGGCAAGCTTTTGGGATGGCAGCATCGATTGGGTCTTAGACGTTTAATGTGACGAATGGATTCAGTAAGTGGTTGATACCGAATAGTTGAATCAATAGTGGTTGATATCAAATTTGTTTTTTTAGACATATCAGTAGTGGTTGATAGTTGATACTGGTCAACGATGGCTCGTAATGGTAAATGATGGTCAGAAATTGCTAATGATGATTGGTAATGGTTGATGATGTTATGGTCAGTAAATGGTCACTGATGGTCAATAGTTTCTAATCATAGCCAATAAGTAAGAAATACTGAGCATAACATGACTAACAACCAATACATTATCCACTACTAACCACTATGAGTTAATGAAGCTAACAAATCCTTACCAACCATTTGCTCACAACCATTGCCAACTATGGACTAGCAGAAATTACCAACCATTTCTAACTGGTCCGAACCAAAACAGGGTCAAGAATAGGGGGATCAACCACCAACCAACTCCTGATGTTTTGACCTGGCCTCAACGGCGCCCACTCTGCCACGGCACATTGGGGGCTGCCAGAAACGAGCGCGCTGCCATCTTCGGGCGAACCTGGCCGGCGCGTCGATGGTTGGTTGGTGCTATACCCGGAAGCATGAAACTACAACAATATGAAATCCAAACATGTACCTTTTATCTAGTTTAAATAGTTTTAGTGGTTAATACAATCATATATATGTTGAAATGTGAATATAAATACATATAATATAAATTTAGCATCAAAGAAGTTTCTACTTATGTATATAGATGTATATAATATATATATATATATGAAAATGTGTGTGCGTGAAACCAATTTAATCATTTCATGGAATGTGTTTTTTTCCTGACCAACCAGTGGGGTTGGAATAAGGGTTATTTGATACGTAAGCAAGTGACAACATTGAAGGGACATCTGGGTAGTTCCAGAATACCAAAGGGACACTCACAAGACCTCTATAGTCTATATATATATATATAAATATATATATATATATTAAATGTGGTTTTCTACTCTACGAATTAATCGTCTAGTCTAGAATCTAGTTGACAAGACAATGTGAAATTGTTCTCTACTAATCATCTGCAGTTGAAACTACTTCAAATTATACCCTGTGGAAAATCAAATCCAGCAAAATCATCTACAAATGATGGGTCTTGATATTTCTTTGCCCGATTAATCTTTCAGTTTTTTGTAGATGATTTTGACTAGGTAACAATCATCGACCAGTTGTAATCCTGTACCATATTAATCCTGTACCACATTAATCATCCATAGTCACATTATTTAACTACAGTAATCATCTAGCAGTTGTAGTCATCTATTGCTACCCAGTTATAATCATGGATGTCAATTACCAGTTATAATTTACCAGTTAGTAATCATCTACCAGTGTTAACAGTCATAATCTTCATTGTTACCCATCTACTGGGTAACCATCTCTTTTTACAACCGATGTCAGTTCTACATCGTCAACTCATGTCCGGCTTCCAGGCGAGCCAGATGGAGCCAGGCTCTGGTTGGTGGCACCCCGTTCAAAAATATTTGTCAAGCAACCAACCATCATAAACATTGGGGACAACAAAAAATGTGTGAGAACATCAAGTATAAAGAGTTCAACTATTCCCAAATGCTTAAAAAACATCAACTTGACTTTGAAGTGGTCTTGCAATTGGATCCTGGAGCATCCAGCTCGTGCGATTTGGCTCAAAACACTGCTGTCTATGCAAGACATTGGCTTAAGATAATATCTCATTTCAACATCGTGCAACAAACTCAGGCATTACATTACATCATGTACAGTTGCACTATATGGGGTCTGGATTATCCATAAAAGTATATCCACATCAATAAACCACACCCAATTTACCTCAATACCTGATGATTTATCCCAAATATGGATGTTTTTTTGATAATAACGGATCTCACAAATGTTGATACCTCCAACCATCCCACAGTCGTGATTGGGTAATAATGAAACCAAAACTTCAGGGTGACAACATCTCTGCACACTCCCATCGAATTGGATATCCCTGACGAAGCATGCTAAACAAGACTGCGGACATCTTTGATTAACTAAGTATAATTAACTATAACGAGTCTAAATCATCATACCAGTATCAGCCATCCTTGACCATGTTTGGTCATTATCAGGCCTCTTTGACCGTTGTTTATGAGCTAACCAATATTATAAACCCTATGCTTACTGCTGTTGCTGGTTATACCCCATAACTGGCAGCTTCCCATCACATTGACCATTCACTAAACATTGCGACTGTGGCATGCGCACCATGCAGGTGACGGTCGCCACGCCATTGAGCAAAAAGCCCTGGTAGGGACACCTGGGGGGCCCGGACTGATGACATGGATGATATCCATGGCATCCAATGATCAGTGCTTGGTAGTTTCAACCCCTATGAAACAATATTAGTCAACCAACCAATCGTTCATAACTACAAGGAAACTGAACAAATGTTTGGAACCACCAACCAGATCAGTGGATGGTTGCAGGTTGGTGCTTCATGGTGAGGTGGAGCTATGGAGCAGCGCTGCGCGCAGGTGCTGTTGGAGAGGCAACCCCTTGGATTCCGGTCTGCATCATCGCCACACAAAGCTGCTAGGAAAGTCCAGCATAGACAACAAACCAGCATGACCCTGTAGAGGGATTCCCACTAGCACATACGATATTGGATTGGTACGGAAATATTTCGCGACAAACAAGATGAACAACGGAACCTCCAGCACCAAGTGTCAACCAGGGTTTTTGGACGTGACATCAAGTATGAACATCAAAAGAACCAATGGAGTCAAAGGATATGCAAAATGTCTATATCGTGCATGAACCTGAAACACACAGGATGTTGAACAATGATGATCTTGATATTGTCATGTATCATTAATGATAATGAAACATTTAACTCACATTCATTCTGATGTGATTTTTCTTTGGACGTCGGTAAGAAACATCGACATGTAAAATCTCCTTCTAGATGTCAACAAAATGCCATGACCCCTTTCCATCGGCAGAATCGACTTTGCCCAAAACTGAACAGCCTGGAACATCCCAACGAGCTTGACTATTTTGGTGTATCTCTAAAAGCAATGAATTACACTGGGAAAAACCTCAAGCCCTACACCCTTGGGAACATCCCGAACCGCAGGGCTGTCGCCAGTCTGTGCTGAGTTACTCGTCCACCAACCTCAAGGCGACAAAAAGGACATGGACCAAACAATTCGTAGCAAGTATGATGGGAACAATGGTTCACAGGATGCTTGGTCGTGGTCAGCAACGGCAAATTATTGCATGTTTGGTCAATGGTTGCAGTACCAAGGTTGAATGATGCGGAAAGTGTTCGAGATACATAGTGATACCATCATGGGCCTTTGCAGTGATACCGTCATGTGTACTTTGCAGTGTGCAGTCGCACTGATACATAGGACGCTCATAGTAACAATGAACAAATTCCCAAGAGGCTCGTGCGGTGTCGCAGGTTGCTGGTCGATCCTATCACCGATGCCTTGATGAATAGACAACACAGTGGCAGAATCCCTGGATTTGGTGGAATTCAATTCAAAAAACGCGTGGTGGAATTCAAACAGCAAGATAATGCATCAGAAATGTGTGAACGGATGCAGAAAGTATTCACGATGAATTGTCAAGTAGTCCCCTGATATGGCACACACCTCAGAAAGCCTTGTTCAATGAGTAGCACATCTATTCATTTTAATCTTGCCAGTATGATATTTTATCGAGAAGGAATTGGCATCGCTTCTTCCTGGTTCATACCGGTTCCTGACTTGCGCTCCACGAGCAGCTCGGAACTGTATCATCCCTGCCATCCGTTGCACAAAATATATATAAATATATAAAAATATATATAAATATATATAAAAAATATATATATATATATAAATATTGATATATCTAAATATATATATATATTTAAAAAAACATATTTCTAAATGTACATATTTTTGTAGATATATTTGTATATTAAAAAACATGTATATATATATATAAATAAAGAAATACATATATACATATAGGTATATATAAAAATAATATACAAATAGAAAAATATACATAACATATCTATATATAAATAAAAATGAAATATATATAATCTAAAATATTTTTCTATATATATATATATACATATATATACATATATATATATATAGATTTATCTGTATATATATATATATACATATATATATATACATATATATATATATATAGATAGATTTATCTGTATATATATAAATACATATATATATACATATATATATATATAGATTTATCTGCATATATAAATAAACATATAAATATATATATATATGATATACATATATATATATGATATATATATATAAATAAGATATATATATATATATAAATTCCCCTGGTTCCCAAACTGCAAAGATTTCCTCACAAGCCTGAGTTTATGGGTCAAAACAGTTTGAACATTTGCGCAGGGACACATGGGACCTACTGACGGCTCCTGTCCCAAGTGGGGTGCCCATGCCGAGAATGAAAAGACCAAAACAATACAGGTTGGTGCATAGTACTCATACAGAAAGAACAATCACCTAACCAGCATGTACAAATGCCTGCTGACCACATCTGCCTGGCTGCACTAGCTGTGGCTTTGTCCCTGTCATTGCTGTTGGGTATAGTGTCATGATGTTGATGGTCACATATTTCATAAACAATGTAAGCAACAACAACAAAGTAGCGTTGGACTCCCAATGCTAGATGTCGCATACATGGCATGTTTCAACTATTTGAAATCAAAACCAAATGACTCAATCATGAGGGAGGATTCCCACATCAATACTTGTAGGGTAGGAATGTCGAGTTATGTCACTGCAAAACACTAGCCATTCCATCAGAAAAAATGTAGTAGGTGTATATCTCATAATAGATCATAATCGAGGATAGCAAGCCTAACAAATTCTCACTCACGTAAATATCCTAGCTCATACTTGGTTGACTACAGTGAGACAAAAGCCAGCAATGGCCAAAAAAAAACAACAATATGTATATATATTCTATAATTAAATATAAATCACTATATAAAAAATTGTATATATATAAATATATATACATACATGATATATGTCTATGTCTGTAAAATTATATTGTAGCCAACGCCAATGTCAATGCCAAAGGTAGCTATAATCCTTCTACTTGTACGGGTTGCTAAAAAAACGATTCCCAAGCGTAGTGATGGTACCTCCGCAATGCGACTTATCACCTACTTGAAGCAAGTGAAGCAACCCATTTCGTGCTTTTCCACGTCCTTGTTCTTCCATCTATGAATCAAGGAAGCCAGGCAACCGATTTTTTCACATTACCATGAATGAATGGTATACTAGTTGCTAGTGAATCCTTCACCATGAACAGCTACCACCGAATCCGTTCATCATATGTCTGAACGTGAATCCTATAGTAGTAATTACTAATAGTGAAAAAACAATCATATTCATACATTGATTAACATTGTTGTTAACAATATTAACATATATCCATCATTTCTCATCACCATCACTGCTCCCTTGAACGCCGAAAACAAGGGTGGCCAAGGTCCCCGTGCTTGTTGATGGAGCCCTGGATGGACAACGTGCCCGTCTCCGCAGCTGCCAGAACGTGGTCCACCTCACAGCAGGTTGCTAGCGGGGAGATACCAGGGAAATACCAGGGGTTGCCAACCATTCCAAACTGATCATCAACCAGGGAATTAAATGGGTATTTCCCATGATTTTCACTGATCATCATTCCCTGATCATCCCAAATACATTCAAATACCAGGGAATTAAAACCTGTTTGAATCCGCCAACTAGACCATGATAGATGTATCCATGCCTTTGCACACATGTGTATGAGTGAATGGGTATGGTTCATCAGAATGATGTACGTCAGACGTAGTATCCGTTCGTTGGGGGTTGAGTGACCGCTGCAGCTCACCTGTCAAGGGAACAGCTACGCAATCGCAATAACTATTGACAATTAACATAGAAAACATACACCTCACGATCATGTTTTACCACAGTTGGTGGGGCCAACCGTGGTCGTTGTGGTCATGGTTGGTGGCTTCTCAAATCATAGGGGCACCACCAGTTATCATCCAATTTATCAAAAAATTAGAGTAGTAGTAAACCAACCATTTTTTTTGGGGGGGGTCCCTATTTGAAGAACCCCCTCTGTCATTGCCGGGTTGGTGATGGTCTTAGGCCATGGTTAATCCTGTCGCCTAAAAGTGGTTGATGATGGCCATTGGCCATGATGGCAAGTAGAGCAATAAATTGATCAGTGATGCTCTATGATCACCAATCATTGTCAATATTTGGTTAACTAATGATTCTGAATGAACGTTAACCGTGCTTAGTTGACAATGTGGGAGAATGACCAAGTGCAACCAACATCAGAAAATTGGTGGCCTTTTGCTTGGGATGACTGCGGGGTAACAGCATTCATTGATCAACTCGTGTGAACCACCAACAACCATCGACTATGGCCATATCGACCACAGTTGGCCTCACCAACCAACCAACCAACTAACCAACCAACCAACCGACCAACCAACTACCAACAACTATGGCCTCACCAACCAACCAACCACCAACAACCATCACCCATGGTCTATCCACAGTGGACCCGCCCTGGGACCGGTGACGCTCAAGTCCTGCAAGCAGGGGATCAGTGGACGCCAGGCGGAAGCCTCGAGGCGATGCACAAATGGGGAGACTCACGGTGGTGATTGGTCATTGGACTATGGCACTATCATATGGTTAATATGTATATATATATATATATATGTATAGTGTTGTTAATAATGTAATATGTTTTTCTATGATCTAGTTACCTAGTTTGTTGAACCAGCAACTATTCGTAAGTCATGGAGGTAAAATATCCCTTCACAATATTTCACAATAAGCAAGCATCACACCATTATACCATTACAGTATCTTAACCCAGGGTAAGATGCTGGTGGCTACCGATGGATCAGTTTGCTCATGATCCAACTCTCGATGAGAATCAAAGTCATCACAAAGGCAAGGTCAACACCATTGACACCTCGCAGCTTACCTGGTATACCTGCCAGCGAAGCAGTTTCTACACAAACATGACCAACTATGACCAGCTTCCCGTGCAAACAAAAGCAGTAAGGGCAGCACGTTGCAGCCCATCGCGTTGGGAGTGCACTTTGCTGCCGCCTAAGCGACCCAGCTGACGGTGCATTCTGTGACGGTTCCGTAGCGCGCCATGGGTTGGTGCACCCTTCGGCCAAGCGTGGTGCTGCTACGATGTGTATTTCCGCTTGCGATCTTCTTCACCGAAAGTAGCCAATATCAGCGGAATGTGAAGGGCTCATGACAGGGATTTACTAGTAATCTCTATATGCATTGATTCATGGAAGAGAATCGCCTAAACTTCCTTTCAGGAGCTGGTTAAAGAAGATTCTGCAAAGACCAACCTAAAAATTCACCTGACAAAAAATATGTTCTGTTTCAAAGCGCATGGCTTGTCAAGCACCTCGCGTCCTGCATTTGGCAAAACTTCCAAAAAAAACAACAGCAAGAAACAACTACAACCAAAATATGGACCACGATAAACAACCAACGGCAACAGCACCAGCACATCGCCACTGAGGAAGCGGCCATGTGATCGTTGACCTTCCAAAGTTTCACAAACTCCTGCGAGCAGTTTCCAGATGTTTCCACTGGTGCCCCTTCTGCTCCTGCTGGTTGAGGTGTGTCACTTTGCTTATTCATGTCATGATCTCAGTGGCCACAAGAGCCACCGTAGTCACCAGCTGATGCCGTGCCAAATATTTGGGATGCTCCACGATGCGGAGTCAAAAAACCATGGGAAACCGAACCAGAATTTTGATGGTGCTTCTAGTAAGTTTCAGCAATAAGAAGACTTCTCTACATCCCCCTTGTCCAAACACAGGAGAAAAGCCAAACAAAAGATAACGAAAGGCCTTTCGCTACTGCTCCTTTCGGTTGGATTCAGATTCAGGCGACATCGCCCACAAAAACGGCATTGCCGAAACCAACAAGTCTGGGTTGTCAGGAATCACTGCGATCGGTCATGATTAACCATTGTATACCATCATTTTTGCTGCCCAAATTTTTGAGCAGCTCATCGTGTATTTCACCAGCAATATCAAGTGCCTTCTGGGACAGCTTGCTAATATTCAAGACCAGTTTGATAAGCGTTACTAAACCGTTGCCAACCCTATAGGATCCTATAGGGTACCTTTGCACTAACCCCCCATGCTGCGCAGGTTTCTCTCCAGCCCCCACTTGTTGTCATAGTCAGTAGGGTGGACGTGAATGCTGAGCCTGTCGTGGCGGGGCTGTCATCCCAACTTGTAAACAGACACTGATAGATAGATAATTAGATAGATAGAGATAGATAGATAGATCGATAGATAAATAGATACATTGATAGATAGTTTGATAGATTGATCGATTGATAAATTGATAGATTGACAGATTGACAGATTGATCGATTCATAGATTGATAGATCCATAGATTGATAGATTGATAGATTGATAGATTGATAGATTGATAGATAGATTGATAGATTGATAGATTGATATATTGATAGATTGATAGATTGATAGATTGATAGATTGATAGATTGATAGATAGATAGATTGATAGATAGATAGATAGATAGAGACAGATGTAGAAACATAGACACATAGATATGTATGGAGACATACATATCTATGGAGATTAAAAGGAACATATAGAGATATAGAGATATTATTGAGATATAGATAGATTGAGATACAGAGGTATAGAGATACAAAGATAGAGGTAGATATAGATATAGATGTAGATATAGCTAAACATGTAGGTAGATCGATCGATTGATAGATAGATAGGTTGATTAGATCGGTGCACAAACAAAATAGACACAAAGGTAGATGGATTGATAGGCTACTGAGTAAATATTGTATATGCAAAGAGAGAGAGAGAGAGAGGGTGAGATAAAAAGAAGATACTGAGTATCTCAGGTCAGGACTTACACTGAAAAGTTCGCTGTGGTGGAAGGTGGTTCAGGCTGGAGCTTTGGCAAAGCACATACGTTGATTAGATTTGATTAGAGCCGATAGCATCATCGGTGTATACTGACCGGTTGGTTCAGTGCATAGACCCTGAAGTTGACTCGCATTGAGGACTGGTTGCTTCGAACATCGACATTGCCTAAGTGCTTCGAACATGGTAGGGTCTCAAGTCAAACAATTGATCAAGAAAACCACCATCTGGATCCTCTGGTAGTTCAATCTGATAATCAAAAGGCTAGCATGTTTTGATACTTTTCCTACTACTTGGGTTTGCTACTGCCAAGTCACACAGTCACACATACTTTAACTATCAGAAGATGGTAGGAACATCAAGGAAACGGCTCATTTGAAGATGCCAATCCTCGAAAAACCAATGATCTCGCGGGACGTTGGACTCGAGGTTTGTTTGTCATGGTTTTCTCAAAAAAACAATTAATTGCTATCGAAGCTATCCAAATTGCAACTACTCCGTTAGATCCAAAGAGGTACCCCAATGTCAATGTCTGGAGGTCCAGGAACTGTGATCAGGCTTTGCCCCGAATATGGCAATGTCAGAGCCGCAGTGTAACGAACCGCCCAACGATACAGCGCGCTGCCCGCAGCAAAACAATGGTGTTGTGCCAATACAACTAGTTTGTTGATTGGTCAGTTGGCGTCAGTTTGTTTGTTTACAGTTGATTAGGTCAAAACGGACAGCTGTATCATACGCTGATGGCTTGTGGTTTTATCACACATGCAATTAGTATGAACGTAAACATGGCTATATATCTACAAATGGACATATATATATATAAAATATATATATATTATATAGCATGTCTGTGGGCAGTTGTTTCTAGAGGTCCGTATTTTGATCTGTATAGCTGAAACTCTGGAGGTCCATCAGTGACACCTACAACACCTGGGCTTCTGGGCCCATCATTGCTTGCTGTAGCACCTCATCTTATCTCGAACCAACATCTCCTTGTAAGACTCCACATGAATGCCTCAATCCAAATGTAAATAGTGAATTGTAAGTATACTTATAATTGACATTGATTAACTAGCAGTCATAGCAATTCATGTATTATCTCTTGAACTGTATAATAATTTGATCTATGACCAAGTTTGCTCTCACCTACGACTTCCCCATTGCTGTGGCAGCACCTACACCGCTGCACTTCTTCGGTCGTCGTGTTGAAGACGGTCATCTTCGATGACGCTGTGCAGCCAGCCTGTGCCCAGGAGGCCCCGGGGGCTGCCGTGGGAGTAGCAACACCCAGGGCCAACAAAGAGATGAGACATGGGCAACAGCCGGCAACAGGTAGGGGATGGTGAGATTATGCTTCATGAGTACACCATCTTGGTGATGATGGTTAAGGATGGATGACGGTAGCGACAAAGTGATTCCAAAATGTCAACCGGGATTCTCCGAAACTGCTACCACTATCCATATCTTGATGATAACAATCAGATGACAACCCTTCCGATAAAGTCGGTTCACAATCAGTGAGACTATCAGTGGGGCAGGAAACAGTAAAACAGAAGAATCCATTTGCAAGAAGATACACCAGCTTGTTTAAACAGCACCTCGCCCTCTTTGACTTCTCCTAACTGTTGATTTTGACATGATTCAACCTTCTCCCTACATTAACCATCACCAACAAATCCTGGTGTAGTATGTGATCTAGATATTTTGTGCTGAGGAGGTGGAGGGTTTGACACAGGGGGGCCACAAGGGGATTGTCAGGTCGACTGATATGATATAGACGCTGCGAGTTGTGCCCTCCCCTTGATGACGAAAAGGCTATAATCACATACAGTTGTCGTTTGAACTCAATCTTGGCACACATATCATATGTATGTATATATATATATATATTATATATACATGTAACATACATATACAGAAACATGTCAAATGAAAAGAACTATCCCTTTCCACATGCCTGGACATATCAAAGCATAGACACACAGAAATATGCATGGCATATCAAAATGTAACATGTCATAGTATGTCCAAAAATTACGGGTCCGTAACTCTGACTGAAAAGCCGCCATTGCTGCGAACTCGTGAACGACTCAACCGACTCCAACAGAAAGCAGGAGATGCCCAGCCCCTGAAGCGACGGCCCGAGGCCCGACCTCCTTACACAGAAGTGAAGTATTGACTGCTCGCTGCACCTGGGCCGTTGCCCTGGCGACCATTCACAACCAGGTACTCGGCTCGCTACTACCATGGCCGACAAGCTACTCATAGCAGCCCCATCACAGCTGACGAAGCAACGGGAAAGGTGGTCCTAGGGAGTTCCACCAACAGTTTTCTGATCTATCGATTGATCAGCCATCAGTTCACCTTTGATTATATACAGTAATCATCTCATCAATATGATTAGCCATGACTTGAATTGATCAGCCATTGATTGTTAATTGATTGGCCATGCATTTAACCTTCGATTAGCCACCGATTAACCTATGATTAGTCATTTTACCATCGATTGGCCATTGATTTAACCATTGCTTGGCCATTGATTTAATTAATCATCTGGCTGCATTGACCATTATCAGTAATCATCAATACACATATACCTTATAAATACATTCTATATCAAGATCATTTAATCGTTGTCTGGCTATATGTGAACCATTGATCATCAATCGTCAATGTATATCAATATGATTATATAACCATTCTTGACCATTGTGTTGAGTCACCCAAGGAACGGCAGCTTCCTCGCCCTCCTCGGATTCCACGCCCATGGGATATCCACTGCCCCGGCTTCTTGCAGCCGTGCCCCTGTGCCTTGGGCTGGCCTCAGCATGACCAATGAGGATGCTACCACATAGGCCCTGGAGAACCCTGGAGAAAGCTGAAGAACCTTGGTGAAACACGGGGTAAAGCCTGGAGAAACAGGGTGAAACCTGGTGAAGAACATGGTAAAGCCTGGAGAAACAGCGTGAAACATGGCCAAACCTGAAGAAACCAGGAGGAACCGCGTGAAACCAGCTCCACAGACTCTCCTGAGATGCAGGCAATTGCGGCTGTCCCATGCCTCAGGTGCAACCACCGCAACAAAACAATCACATCAGCAAGGCCACCTGAGAGCATGATGCGTATGGTTTTCCATAATTCATCGTGATTTGAATGGCATGTCCTTTCTCTGCTCTGAAGGCAATTCGGGTAGATTGGGTCGACTCCCCAATGCACTTGTTTCAGTACTACAGATGCATCAGTTGAGGAGAGGCGTCCCCTTCCACTGAGCTTGGCGGTATCTATGGGCACACGACTACATTATGTTCATTATGTTGTATTTCTTCAAACATCATGTACCTTCATATGCAACGAATTTCCCAACAAGCATTGACCAACATTGAACAGCTATCATCAACCATCAGTAAATATATCCATATATACTTCATTAAGAAACGAAAGGTTGTTTTAGAAAGAAATGAGACGTTGTCAAGCAGCCGGTTGCACCTTCCAACTTAAGGTCGGGGCCGTTGTACTTCAAGACAGAGCTATCAAACCACCGTGCCGCCTGCGATGCCGCTTGCAAGTCCCACAAACAAACACAAAACAGCAACTTGACGCTTCGGCAAGTGAACCAATGCTGAGAAATGCTGATCAGGAAAGGTTAGAAATAATTACTGTAAATGAAGTGATGATCCTTGCGCATCCACAGATACATCTTGGAACCATCCAATTGAAAATATCCTCCTGTGCCTTGAGGCCAGCGCCACCGGTCCCATCACCTCAGCGCTGCCAACATCCCCCGAAGCTTTCGTGGATGGCCCAACTCTAGCGCCAAAGAAGATCAACCATGTTGTTGCAAAACTATCTTTCGGCCAGGTCCTTAGAAACTCCAACTACTGAGATCCCACGAGATAGTTGTGACACTTGAGGAATCAGCAAAAAATACAAGATCATTTCGGCCGGTCGACGGGTCAAACTGCTAAACACTTGTCTTAAATGAGTCATCTTGTGCGAAACAGCATGTTACATCGAGTCCAAATGCATCTCTGGAAATATCAATCGGTTGGTGGGTGAATTGTCTGGGCTTTGCATAGGCATAGGCTTGGTATTTTCAGCATGTGTCCAGCTCGCCCTGAAGGCAAAATGGACACGTGGAAACTACACCATGCCTCAGATATGTACCACTTATGCCAGGAAACACAACCGTTTAGATCGTCCTAACAACAGTTCTGGGGGAGGCAGCGAACCGACAAGGGTGAGATCACAACACTTGTGATGTCAATGGGCATCTCATCTCCTATATATCAAATGCTAATACAGTATGTTTGAGCACGCCATACCCAACTACTTACAGTAATTCCTCAGCAGGCGATCCACAAACAAGTCCTGGCTGACACAAGCACTTTGTTCTCTAATTGGCTGCTAGCTGATCTGGTACAGAGTGAAGGATTCTGCAGCTATGAAAAAATAGCCATCAAAATTACACTTGTTGATAAAGAAGAGGTTCCATATGGTTCCATGTTGACAGATACTAGTACAGGTTGAACTTTGACAGGCATGGATAGTCCTCGATAGACATGGTGCAATCTGTAGGGTCTATCTACCCATTTCTCTATGTTTCAGAACGCAAAAGAACACTGTTAGCGAAAGAAAATACGTATTAAATCATGTTATAAATTGCCTCTGTGTGTACTTGATTGTGCCATTGTTTTCAAAAAAGTGGCTGTGATGCAAACGTGTCAGTCTAAAGTCATTCATTGACCTCACGCCCAACAAACCCAATCGCCCAACAAACCCAATCGCCCAACAAACCCAATGGACCCCCAACGCAATCACACTGCTATTGTAGTATCTTCTCGTTTACCGCTGCTGACAATGACACATAAAGTCTGCAAATGCATGATGTGGAAAGCATAAACAAGTATATACTACAATTATCAGTATATATCATCATAATATGTCATAATGTATATACAGATGCTTATAGTTGACATACATTGATGGTACCGGTACCTCCGAAATGACATGTAGTACATGCTGATAACCGCAGAATTCGTGTTCATGGCGCCAGCCCTCCGTTTTTTGTCGGTATCACAACAACAACCTGCGGCCCAAGGACGATTGGATCCAGCCAGCAAGTAGGGCTCCTCGTACCTGATCGCATCCCAGCTGTTGAGAGCTCACCTAATTACCCACCGAACAATGCGACCAAAAATCTGGCTGTAAGAAGTCCCTTCACTGGCTTTGTCAATTCCCCTTGGTTCAAAGTGGCTCTGCTTTTGTTTACTACCTGAACAACATGAAGAAATATGCTTCGATGCTGGACATGTTGTCGCCTCATTAGTTGCCTGTTCAAAACCACACCAGGTACCCCTTCACATGTCAGAAACCTATGGTGAAAACGATTAGCACATCATGGCATGAACATCAAATGGCAGGTGGTAATCAGTAATAAGTTTCGATATACTTGGCAGGACCGTTAAGCATGTTGCTCAGCTCCATGGACGAGTCAAGCTCAGGGTTGCTGTAGAGTTTCGCTCATAGCTGGATTTTTTAGGACAACCAGAATGCCTCCTGGTTAATCAGTCGAGCCATGGGTAGTCTGTGTAGCAACCGAATTTGCTTTCGATGCAGTTGCGCAGCATGCGCTTTGAACACGCTAGTCAAGTTGTACCTTTGGTCGCGCAATGGCGAGAGATGTTTGTCCAATTTTACTCAAAGGGATGTGGTTTTACAGGTTTTGCAAAACCTTTCAAAAGGGAGATGACACTAATATGGGGCTATTGGTGCCAAAACCCCCATGATATGCATCTCTGGATAGAACGAGTCAAGGATGCGCTGTTCAAGTTGACTCCAACCGCTGAGCAACGTTCGCTCGAATCACTTCGGAATGGACAATCCTTCTATCTCTGCTAAACCAAAGGTTGCCACCTCATCAATATCAACAAGAACCACATCCTCAACAAACAACAACCAGAAAAACAAACAAAATCTCAATGGAGATTGTCTGCATGTAAACTCCTGCTCGATCATATTACTGTATATCATATTGATCTAAAAACTTTGTGATGATCTGCTTCGGTTTGTCAATCAACTGAGGTTCCCACCCATGGTCAGAGGGATACCAGCTCGGCTTTGGCCCAATGCGGTTGGTCTGCCTGGTAAGCCACGCTTGCGTCACGGTGGACCAAGTTGTTTGGATCTTTTTTGAATGATACAAATAAGTAGCGTCAGCTCTCAGGTCTACATATGAGGGATTGAGCATACGGTAGCACAGAGAACACCAAAATATCATGAAGCAAGTCAGAAATCTACGGGGACGAGGAGGGCACAATATCAGCACTGCATCCTCTGGGCTGCTGGCACTTTTGCCGAACCGGGCCAATAAGTTTGCCAGGCTTCCTTTGAACCTGAGAGATCCGTGAACTCAGAATCAAGATCCATGAGAAGGGGGCAACCCTTAAGGAGAAACAGCTGCCATGATCAAGGTGTGATAAAGCGTGGATGAGGTGAGTCAACCTCAGTGCTTGAGTTTCGTACGAATACGCCTATCCCATACCGCTTGGCCAAAGGGATTTGCTGGCTCATGATAAAAGCAGGTGTCACTCCTAGTGGTTCTAGGTCAAAAATAGCATAGTTGGGTCAAGATTTTTGTAAATTTGGCAATAATTTGGCTAGATGATTGTTTCTCAACATAGACAAATGTGCCTTTTTGCCGATGCGCGTTTCCTACTTTAGCATCTCCTCACCACCCCGCCCGCCTGCTGATGGTGTCTCTGCAAAGATGTTCGCAGGGACGGCTTGTTCTTGGGCGGTGGAGTGGTGGCCCCAAGGCGGTTGTTGGCAAACAAAGATGGCCATCGTCTGTGGAAATATCTTGAGTTTTGGGGAGTGTACCATTTTTGGGACCATATTCGTTCTGAAAACGATGCCACAATGACGATAGCTCAAGTGGTGCACACTGCCCCGATGGAATGAAGTTTGAGAATATTTGATTCTTCAATTAACCCTTGTTGACACTGCAAAGTGCCGCCACAAATGGGTTTTGGGGCGATCATTTTTGCAAGGCACTGTTGATGGAAGGCGCGCTTCTGATCCAGTTCAGACAGGACATGCCTGCCTTTCCACCCTGCATGGCATACAAATCACACCTTTCGGCGCCAAGACACGAGGAATCTCCTCGTCGTAGCCAACGTGTAAATTTCGCGGTCTCCGGTGGAAAAAGGCCTGGCTTCAACGAGGCCCGAGACCAGGGCTGCTGGGAATCATGAGATGATTTGAATTGGTGGTATCCACAACCATTCCAAGATGATCTTAAATGGTATATGAATAATGTATATACTAAATTAGTCTACATTATATTATCCTAGGGAACCTGGAAACCACAATTCTGCAGGGTACGACCAGCAAACCCATCATCCATCTGAATCATTCCCAAACTCCACACCCACAAGTCTAATAAAGTCTAATCAAACCCACAACAAGCAACCGACGACCAGGCTTCACATCGTTTCATGAAGGGCCCAAGTAGTTGAGAATCAAGATGGACATTGGGTTAATTACTTTCCGGGTCGCCAAACCAGCACCCCAGCGGAGTCCACTGCCATGTGCAGTACATGGACATCCAGGAATCAATCCGCTTCAGGGGTTCTGTATCACATGTATCACCACTTACCATTCATAGAGCAGTGTATTCAGCACTGATTAGTTCCAAGGCCCTCTGATGCCCGTGGGCCTCGTCGTAGGTGGACTCACCCTCGCTGAATTCATCGAAGAACTTGGGTACCCTCAGTGGCAGGTCCGTCGTCACCTCACCTGCTTGGACACTGCTGGGTTGAGATGATCTATCCATTGCAATGGGTGTATTGGGTATATGATATCCACGAATGGACATGTGACATGCCTGTAGAGTGTTGGTAAGCTGGCAGGTTTTTCTGGATGCCTCTCACTTGTTTTCAATCTGACCGAATATGAACGTTGCAGCTGTCCCTCTGAGCCTGATGAGCTGAATCATGATCGCTAAGTCCGAACCGATCAGCGATATTCAAAACATTTCGAACTAAACACAGGTTTGCTTTGCAATGCTCAGCAGACTGGTTCTGGCAAGATATGTATGTGCGCAAATATCTACTATTAAAAAATCTATCGTATGCGTACATTGTACATACCGGAAAGCCAGACGAATGTCCTGAACCGGCGGGTAACACTGCTTCATAGTAATGATAAGTGCTGAATGTTGAAGAGTCGGCAAGGCCTGGACTCCGTCAGGCTAGGGACCGCGGTTATGATAGCTTAGCATCAATAAGCAACACTGCAAATCCCACTGCGGAATATGCTGCCATTTAGATTTGGAGGATGAAGGCATAGTTGCCTAGTGGAAAATTCCTTTGAACACTGCAACCTCCTGAACGACTGCTGTCCTTTCAAAGTTGTAATCTGATGGATTGCAATAGTTTTTAAAAAAGGAAACGTATGCACAAAATGTCTGAATCAAGCCCGTACTCATCAACCGACACATAGCTAGTGCTCATCAATATATATATATATAATGTAATATAACTTCATGTCTAATCCTAGATTCATGCCATCATATGTAGATATACAATGACCATATAATATATAATATACAATATATGATAATAGATACATATATATATGTATGTATTATATATATATATATAAGTAAAGCTATATAAATATATATATATACATATGATGTTCAAATCCATATATCATCACTGGCTCCAATGCCTCAGCTGCGAGGCTCAGGATCTGGCAGCGAAGGCGCTGATTTTCCTGGTTACGACAGCCCAAGACAAATATATGTGGCTTAGAGTGGCTAATCATAGGGCGCCTATAGTGCTTCATAATAGACATGATATGCTTAACAGATATAATACCTAATAATGGTTGACATTGATACCTGATTACTAGCTACATAGTAACGGTTAAATCATGGTTGACAGTGGTTACTATATTGGATAGTATCAAGTACGTTTGACAAGTATAGTCATTACTTCCATCTGCTTCCTGTAAATACTCAGAGTTGGGCGAATGCAGTTTCGATTGGCAAAACAATGAACAGTTGCTACTCGCTACAGTTGGTCTTTGGGTATCATCATCTTGAATCATGTTGGAATGTCGAGGAGGTACCCGTAACCTTACGGCAGTTAGATCCCCAGCCAGCGGTGTCCCCTAAAGAGGCTTTAGCTTAGACCCTTTGCGCAAGCTAATTCTTGCAACATCGCAGAAGCAGTTGTGCCAACATTAGGTGCTGCATCCTTGCCAATGTGCAACCATTTGTTGTTCATGCTTTAACTCCTACATTGCCTGTCCTAAACGGATGTCTCCCAAACTTTGTGATCGCTTCAGTTTTCCCTCGAGGTGAGCACATGAGCCATGGGCACTCAAGTGTTACCACATGTTACCCTTCTAACTTACGTTTCAAGAAAAGGGGTGCGTATGGTTTCTGCGGCCTTCTGCCTTCCTGCTTGTTTTCAACCTGACTCGGAGGAGTGAATCTCGATGCTACCCTTCTTGAGGCAAATGTCCACAACTGAAGCGGAGCAAACAAACCAACTCCATCAGGACTCCACACTCATGAAATTGTGCTAATCATAGCAGTTTCCCTATTGCCCCTTTACAGTAATGATCCTCAACAACAACAACAACAACAACAACAACAACAACAACAACAACAACAACAACAACAACAACAACAACAACAACAACAACAACAA